>JAHWFP010182399.1:0-47414 GCA_023313725.1 Lithobius niger
CCCCCCAACCTCCACATTATATTTGGTATTGCGACACAAATTAATGTATGCTCACGAACACGAAATTTCTTAAAATGACGCTATAAATAATTAAACTTTTATGTAATGCAAAGTAATATTGTGTTAAAATTTTGTTTTATTTAATACTAATAGTCTGAGCAATGACGTCACAAAACCGAATGATCCCGATGTTTATCGAGCGTTACTTGTGTATAGCCTCTAACCGACCCTCGACCCACATTTCCCCGAAATTTTTCAACACCGCCACTGCCATTTTACGCTAAAATTTGTGAAGAGCACACATGTAACGCTTACGGCACTACACTGCGTGTCTATGGAAGACGGTTTCACGTTGAAAGACCTCATTAGAGGTTAGCACTTTATTTTCTCTAATTACAAAATCTGTGAAATCCCTAGTATTTTGATATTTTATACTGCAACTCGCCCACCCACATACTTGAATTTCGTTGGATCAGAATTGAACAAATGTGTCTGGTTTCGAGGAGATGACACTGAACCGATTTGCCTTCACCTGTTTTTTGGGCACAACCACAGTAATTCGATGCGTGACACGTTGAATTAAAACTGCTCTTTTATAACAGTTATTTAAGGTGATTACAGTATTATTGTCTGTGTTATTCTTGCTGAAACAACAAATAATAATGCGTATTAGTATTAAAAATTGTTTAAGCATATAAAATATGGATGTAAACCTTAAAAAAAAACTTAAAGCTCTAAAGGAACAGATATTAGAAAAAGGTATGTAAGCTTTCAGCGTCGCACTAATATGTGTAAAAGAAAGCGCCAGCTTGTTTTTTTGAACACTGGAGCTTCTTTTACACGTATTAGTGCGACGCTGATGGCGTACATGTATTTTTCTAATATCTGTTTCTTTGGAGCTTTAGTGTTTTAAGGCTTACTTCCGTATTTTATACGTTTAAGCACTTTTAATTCTAATATATTAATGAAAGCAGTAACACATTTACAATCGGATTGTTCTTGACACTAGCCTGCAAAATGCCCAAGTAACTGTGTGTTCATCCTAGTTTTATTGATCATTTTTTCCATTCCTAGGTCTTTTTATATGAACTGGTAAAGTATATGAAGTTCAATCAGTTTGAAAATATATATTCCCTTCTCAACGCTGCTCTCAATACAGGAACAACTTCTGCAAAAGCTCTAGCCTCTAAACGCATAGTTTCTTGTTTACTTTAGCTGGAATTTTTAATTGGTTGTTCTATAACGACTCTTGTAGTTAGGCTAGACAATCATAATGGTACTGACTGTCAATGCGTCAATGGTAACAAGATCTCCACTTGCTGTTCTTGCTAGAAGTTCCACATCCTGCACCTCTGTCGCCATGTGCCACAGGTCATAACCAATTTCATTGCCGCAAATTTATGAAGGTTACCTGAAATAGTTTTGAACAGAGAATGCTGATTACTTTCTGCTAATTTTCACGAACAGTGCGTAGTGATTTTCTTGATTGCTGACTGCTGACATTTTGCTTGGTTTTCGAATCAGCTATTCACGAACTTTAGACACGTTAGCTTCAGCAAATTTCAAATGGCAGCTTCTGTGCCATTTTGCTCTGTTTTCCAGAACAACCTCCACTTCCTTCATGGCTATAATCCACATCTACAGGCAAAACGTCAAGATCACGGAATTGATCCACACAAACTCAGAAAAGTCGTGTAAATTTCCAAACCGTTGCTTGCATGACTATCTGAAGGGCATTTAAAATCACCAGTTCTATCACCACAGACAATACACACTTTCTAGTTCATTGTAATACAGTGTTTGGCTCCTTGTACCACATTTAAACAGAAATGCCCAACTTGGACAAAATAACAGGATGTTATTACTGGTCTTAGAAGCACACTTGAAGCCATGTTGTGGTAATTATTGTGGTAATAGCTTCAGTAGTGTAAAAATAAGATTAAGGGACCTACCTTCATACAAAAGTGACTACCTACCTACAAAAGTTTTAAAAATAATATCGGAGGAATAATAGCCACTTGTGCCAGGCCGCCACGTAGTGTGGCTATCGGGTAGTATACAGGTATGGGGGAGCTGACTACGGCTCGTGTTTATTTATTCTCTTTCTCTGCTCTGTTTGGAAACTTTTCCCATGAGATTTATTCTGTGACAACCTCACTTAAAGTTTGTAGCTCTGTCAAACTATCATTTCGTTAGAACTGCAGCATTCAGATCATTAAAAGCGATACATAAATGCCCTTTGTACGATATCCTGCTTATGAAAAAGGGACATTTGTAAAAATAACCAGCCGTTCAACAGCGTAATAACAAACTATTCAATTAAATTTCTGGCTCGAGTCAATTGGAGCGTGACATCAATGGTTCTTTAGACGAGATAGAAATTGGCTCATTATTATTTCCGAGATTGCATGTGACACAATGAGGAAAGGAATTTATGGTGCAAAAGTTAAATGAAACGTGGAATAAACTTGCTAAAAGACAAAGTTGGGTTTTTCTTTTTTTTTGCATTGTCATGTTTCCTGCGTGATGTGTGCCTGCAATATTGCTGATTGACGTCAAAGGATGTCCTGTTTTTCCGCTATCGACATCAGCTTGTAGTACATTGAGCCATTTTCAGGCTGACTCCGTAATCGGTAAGTAGTGGTGAGTAAATACTCTTGACCTATGATGCGATTAACATTAGCTCGCATAACAAAATCATTTACTGCCGCTCGTTCTCATTGACTCAACTAGACCATGTAATGCAAATCACCATGTAAATAGTAAAATGTGCACCATTTATCTGCGATTATTGGTTCATTGCAAGTAGTGTGGATTGCGCTACTTGAAGCCAGATCGACTACTTCCACAATACAAATTCTTATCACCTCGATCTGTGACGTCACAGACGAGGCGACGAACTAGGGTTAGTGTTAGTACGATGATGAAATTCTTATAGTGACTTGCACTTTTTTTTATTAAGTTTGGCGTGGAGACCTTCGACGTCGAAGGATGGGAGCAGAAAGAACAATAGCTTCCGGTTGTGGGTATAATGTAGTGGCTACTCGCTCTCCGATTGGTCAAGAGCCGTTCACGTGACCACTCGCTCTGAGCGCCCTTCCTGTTGGTGGTAGGAAATGGAAGGAGACGACCTCATGTGGTGGGAATTGGTATTGAGTTTAATGTAGAAGGGGAAAAAATGTCCCTTCCTTCCCTCTGATCGGTAGGAAAAATGGAATCGTCCGGGATGTTACTAGTCCAATATTATAGTCTGTACTTGTATATGTTTAAGAAAAAGAGAAGCCATTTTTTTTTACTCATAACAGATCGTTTATTACAAAACAATATCACTACAAACAATGCGACATGCTGACTCACGTTACTGGATTACAATTCATTTAATGCATATACTATAATGTCCATATGCGAGACTGGTTATGCCATCATCTAATAGATACCTTTTGTCATCATAAGCAGTTAAACATCTTTTATTATGTTCCTCAGTCCTTATCACATGAGTTTTGCTTCTGATAAAATTCATCTTAAAACTATAAACATTTTGCACTCGCAGTACATCTAAGTAATGGTTGTGCGTTATTTCCTGCTTTAATACACGTCTTTGTATGCCCTTCCCGGTAAGTTTAGTTACATTACCACATAACAAAGAATACATTTTGGCCTTGAGAACACAAAATTCAACAATCGGGATAGAAGACGTTTCATCCTTAAACATGCCTGGTACTTTTTTGCTCTGTAAAGAATACAAAGCATGGTCTACTGGATAATCGCTCGTGTCATACCTATCTAGGTTTAACAACATGTCTGAATATATGTTATCGGTATACACTTGATAACAAAGACTATCTGTATCTGTAAACAATAGAGATGCGTTGTTACCGTACAATGAGTTGATGTGTCCGTAGTGAAAGTCATACATTATGTATTTGCTAAGATCGAGAACACTGAAACCAACATAGATTGGTCTATTGAGAACTACTTTGGTCTTCTTCACAATATTTTGGTTGAAGTAGATGTTAACTTGCGGGCTTTAGTCTCACTAGTTGCGACTTTCACGCTTAAACGTTTGCGTAGGTCCTCGATCATCTTACCATAAAGAGCATTAGACATAATTTTATAAAAGTCTTTATGAAAAGGGTTCGTAGCGGCCTGTCGTTTTGCGGTATTCAATTGTATATAGGGTTTCAACCAAGCCTTTTGCAAAAAAGACAAAACACGGTGGATCTTTGTCAGTATCATTCCTTGCAAAAGGTAATATTTCAAAACTCTATAATGGATGACACAGTTTCTTTTGGAATACAAATTCGGAGTAAGCTTTCTTGAAGTATGTGAAAGGTTTAGAATTTCATGCAAATGTTGACAATAAGGTGATAATTGTTCATAACGAATGTTCAAAGGTTCAGGACAAAGAGGATAATCAGAATGTAGATCATGGAGATGAGTCGGATAATTGAGATCTACTTCTAAGAATGAAACCAGTTTGGTTATCATCTTCAATAGTTAGAACGTTTATATCTCTAATTTGATTCGGAGTCAACCAATGAAAATTCCCAAAAGGCAACATCTGACTTAGACTCCAACCGTAGAGGTTATTCGCATCTAAATAGATAATGTAAGAGAGTAGGTCATTGGGGGAATAACGTTCACCTAGCAAAGGGTTGTTAGCACGAGCAAAACGTTTCGTAACCATGCTAACGCCTCTGTGTATCCCTTTCTCGATAAACAGATGTTGGTCAATGTCTGTCAGTAGCTCTAGCTGTATTTTAGTCATCTTTAAAGCGGCAGAAAAAGTTAGCCCCGGACTGCTATAATAATGAGCTGGATCAAGTTTGTAACATTCCATACAAGTTTTTCTAAAATCTGTAAAGACGCAAGCTAATAACAAACAATCAAAATGCAAATACAAGTCAAAATAATCACCAAATGTCTGACAATTCATCGTATTCCACACATTTAATGCGTAATCGTAATCTTCGTCACTAACCCCTTCATTCGTTAAAGCAGAAAAAAAAGCTTCCTTCGGAGGTAAAACATTCTCTTCAAACCTTGAATAAGAGTCCAAATATTCGTAGGGAAGTATTCCTTTACGTTTTAATAGTGACCAATGTTGCGGAAATTCAGATTTTAAAATGTTGAGTTGATCATCCTCTAATAACAACACTAATTTGTCTAAAGAAACCTCTAGAAATTTAAAAGAATATAATACTGTACATTCTCAATCTGAATAGCCATATAATGTTGCACATTTTCGGGAATGACATTAACCTTTGGTTTGCCAAATGTTGAGATTCCAGACAATAATAAATGGCCATCATAATGGGTCAAGTTATGAAACAATACAGTCAATGTCTTTTTAAATCTGTATTCTATGTTACAATGAGCGTGTGCGGGACCTCTGTAAATACCGCTGTAGTGACAATGGTCCCTTACCGTCACCTCTTCGTTAGTAATAATTTCCTCACAAATATGACACAAATTATTGCTTTGAAAGTGAAGTGTATCTGATTCGTTCATTATTAGAGGTTTTACATCTTTCAACATATTCTTGTTTTTACATACTCTTGTTTTTACATATTCTTGCTCTACGGATAAGAGAAAGCGAGATACACAATCGGAACCTCGATACAATTCACTCGATATAACTTGGCCTAAACAGTCAACCATAACATAACAATACGCGCATGGTCCATGTTCGCTATATTCGTAAGTGTAAGAATCGCATTCATTTGGCTTGCATCCTAATATTGGAGTCAGGATTGATTCAAAATCGGCGAATATGACAAATGGAACACTTAGTTGATTCGCAAAGTTATTAAACTTCATGACATTATCGCCAATTTCGGGCATAACGATTCGCTGAGCTTCATGTTCTCGACACATCATTTCATGCTGCTCCAATTCAGTTCTACCATGATGTGAGCACAAACAGTATGCACAGCTGTATCTGCTGAATGTAGAGTCATTTATTAAGTGATTGAGATTCTTAATAAAGCAATAATGATTGTCATTTAACAATAAAAGTCTGGCAATTTCACCACTCCTCCTCTCGCTGATATATAGAGGGTAAACTTCTTTATCGGAATAGCCATAAACGTGTATTGTTAAGTTATTCAAAATCTCAAATTTCTTAATGTAATTTAAAGGAACTGGGTAGAAAATACCTTCGATGTGCAATGTATCCAGCAGATGCACATAATGGCTCACACGCTCAGCATGAAATGGTGCTGGATGCAACGCAGCTAACACAGAATATTAAAAACATCTCATATCATGACATTTGATATTAATTAATGCTTGTTTACGTGCAAGAAAAGGTTCCAACGGCTTATAACAACCACCTGCTAGAGGACGATATGCTGCAAAATGTAAGTCTAAAGCGAGTATTGTGGATAAAACCCAACCAGACCCTTCCCTCTGATAATTGTCCAGTCGCTTTAACAGGTCCAAGTGTACGTCCTTCAAAATTTCATCAATCTGGTCAATCCGTAAAACTCTGTAATGTTTTGTGCACAAGTAAATGTTGATTAGTCTTTCTGGTGGTTTATGCAATTCAAGCTTAACACTAGTCACAAGCTTAATTTGCTGATGGCTTCTACACAATGATTCAATAAGAAGATGTAATTCGTTGCGAAGGTAGGATAAAAACAAATCTAAATTTGGAACAAGAGTTTCTCTGTCCGGGATGGTGTAGGAAAATTTTGCAAAATAGTTACGAAATGCACTCTTCTCCTTCTTGAATGAACCAATCCTATCGTCGACATGAGGAGTTGTTCTGTTTGGGGCAACATGATGATGATGATTGTGTCTATTCAATTCCATGTGAGAAGCGAACCCCTCGTTACATTGCTGACATACATTTCTAGAAGCCACAGGTCGTGGTATGTGTACTCTGGTTTGGTGGATATGGAGCGCATGTTCAGTTTCATATCGTCGATTGCAAACGACGCAAGTTGTCTTACTAACGGGTTGATGATAGTTACGAAGATGGCGTAGCAAGTTGTTTCGATTGGTGAACGGGAAACCACAAACCTCACAAACAAACATTCTCACAGCTCCAACTTCTCAACAGCAATGGCTAAGTCATTCTCTTGCATTGAGTCTTCATCGCAAAAATGGGGAGGAGTAGACCGCACATAACCTTCAGGCATCTAAAAAAAAACAAGATAAGAAAAACATGACAGCTCTAGATGTAATCCTATATTTATATATATAAATATAAACACTTTGTCAGACGTGTAAGTCACTGTATCACGTGATGGGAAGAGAGGTGACATAGCTTCTATTATTACAAAACGTCTGACAAAGGAGATGTCCTCAGGTGGTGGGTGATAACTAGACATGATTACTTTGCCATTGAAAGCTATCTTCCATTTTCCAATGTTGAATGGTCTGTTGTCAACCAAACAATAAATTCCTAATAAACAGGATGATAATAATTCGGGAATGCAGTCCGGTATGTAGACATATGAATGTGAATGCTCTATTCCCTCAAGAGATGGAGTTGTCATCACATATCCAAATTCGTAAATGTAAGGGAGAATAATTTCAATCAACAATGTTTTACCATAACCGGAAGAACCGAAGAGGTAAACACCTTGAACTTCTGCATCTTGTAAAGCGTTCATGGCCATTGCACTCCACAGAGGTGTTGGTTCTTTTATCAATTCCATCTTTAACTTCTCGTTATTACACCGCTTCAAGCTTAATAAACGTGACGTATGATAAATATCGTGGTACCTTTTAATTCTCTCGTACAATTCAAAGTTTTCCAATATAAACGGAGCGAGGGTATTGAACGATGGATAATTTTCGCAAAACTGTATTAGTTTAAAACCAAAGGAGAGTGAATCCGAATTGCATTTGTATTCCAGAGCATGTGGGTCGACTCTCGTCAGATAATTTAAGACGTCTTGGGCATATTTCGTGCTACGGTATTCGACGAGCACTTCTGTAATATCAGTATTGCACTCCCTCATGCTAACAATGAAAGGTTTGACCCTTTCCTCTTCACAATCAATTAAAATTCTAAGCATGTGACCAGTTCCCAATAACACACTTTCAAGAGCTATTCAAAGCATCCTGAGATTTGTCATTATTTTCAGTTCGTGGAACAAACTTCTCTTCATGTCACTGATCCTTTCATCATCACTCCCCAATACTGTAAACTTTATTGAATATCACATTATTCTAAAATAAGAAAAAAAACAATGAGTATAATTACATCTTAAGTTTATTAATACATCTTACAAAATTGTACACGTAACGTTCACGGAAAGCTGTTTTCTTTAATTTGTTAACAATGTAATCGGTAGTAAATTCCTTGGTTCTCATAATTGCGTAAAAAATACAATAATGACCGCATGTTGAAGATGTTGGGATTGAATTTGAAACTTATTGCGCCAAATCTTCTTTCCATTCCAATCACTCAAATACTGTAGAATGTGGTAATTATTTTCTAAGTTGAAGCCAAAAGAGTCAAAAAATTCAGAAGTCTTCATTCCATTCATCATTTTATGCAATCCAATGACAGACCAATGGCTTTCCGATGAACTGCTGTGTCATGATTGACGACTAGAAAGGATTCTTTTCTATTGATTACAACAGGTAAGTGGTTTGCGGGATATGTCCCCAGGAAATTTGGACATCTACTGCTCAAGATGTCATTCATCTGCTTCGTTTTCATCCTTCCAGGAAAACTTTACGATCAAAAGTTACTTCTAAAACCTTCGGTATCTCGTAATAAATCAAAACGTTAATCGCTTTTGCGAGAGCAGCATCAAATCTAAGTTCTATTCTGACAACATCTTGCCTGTTGAGTGAAACGTGAGAGGCAGCACAATTTCCAGCACAATTTCCAGCACAATCATCCGGAGTCAGATCGTAAGCAAACATGCAATGTTTTGTAGCAAAATCTGTAATCTTGATGCCATTACCTACGTTTTGAAATGAAGTGTCTACACCGTGAAATAAATTCATGTAGGCTCGGTTGTAGGTCATGGAACTAAAGTCAGGTTGTAGAGGTTTGTCTATTTGTTCCCCGTCTACAGTGAGTGATAAGTAGTTCAAACCGTGATTTTCAAATATCCAAGGATCTTTTTGTAAACGCCCGTGTACGTTTCGTTGTCAACAAAACAAATCAAACAAAAGACGGCACCTGTCCTTGAAAAACGTTGTCAATAAATGCTGAAGTCATTCCGCTAGAGACAGTTTGGATTTAATGTCACTGCGAACAAAAGAATATTTTGCGCTATTTTCTTGTAGTGTTGTCATATGAGATGCTTGAATGGATGGAGAGGGTCTAACCTTTTTTACAAACAAAGGAGCTGCTTCAATTTGTATTTTTGGTTTAAAAGTACCAGCTGCAGCGTTGGACAACTTGAGCGAAAATTCAGGCTTTGATAAAACGAAACGAAACTTGACATTAACATTGCTCAATAAAAGTTTCGACAAGTTGCAGGTTTCTGCGTGAATTCGTCCCATTAACTCTATACTTTTAGAATTTGCGATAGCAGCTTTCCTGTTATCAGCAGTATTCCACATGGCAGCTCCCAACTGACAGTCTTTAGCAGCATTAGAGTAACTGAACAACGTTTGCAGGTAAGCTTTATATCGATAGGTGTCGCTACCTCTAGAAATCAGCTTCTCGTTGAAATAACAGTCCACTTGTGAAAAAAGAAATTGTAGAAATAGGTTAGTACGCGTTATGAAAGCGCTCATTGCATCAGTAAGATCTTCTCCAGCGGCGCTTACAACTTTCAGTTTTAAATAAATACATGTTTGCGCCAAGTCCAAATAGTCTGCTGTTCTGTCAATCTGAAATTCTATAGTTGAACTAGGCGTTGCAATAGGGCGGTATTCGACATACTGATTGCGTTCTATAGACACTTGTGTTGGTGGAACTTCAAAAATGTCCAATTCTGATTTCAAACACTCACAAGATGTAGGATGAATGAAAGACATTTTTGTTAAAAAATGCTATCTCGAACAACTTTCTTATTTTTCTTCTTCTTCTTCTTAGCTACTGCAACTGTTCGTCGTCTCTTA
The DNA here is from genome assembly GCA_023313725.1 of Lithobius niger. Taxonomy (NCBI): domain Eukaryota; kingdom Metazoa; phylum Arthropoda; class Chilopoda; order Lithobiomorpha; family Lithobiidae; genus Lithobius; species Lithobius niger. The sequence continues at coordinate 10,042 of JAHWFP010182399.1, forward strand.
CTAGTATTCCTCTTGGGAGAGTTGCATCTTCTCTTGCATCTACTACCAGATTGACTGAACCTAGCCTTAACATTGCCTAATATTTGTTCACCTGTCTCCTGTAACCTATCCTTTGCACTCTGTTTAAAATTTTTACCGGCAATTAAATCTTGTGCGATATTACTTCCGGTTCCTAAAGCTTTGCATCCTAAATAGCTGCCGACTGAACGAATGAAAGGCATAGCATATTTAGATATACTAGAAAAAAGGTTAGCAAGTCCATGACCAGCCTGGAATCTTGCTCCTGAATAAACGTTTAAACCACCTGCTTGTCTTTGATAGTGAGCTGTATAAGGGCAACAGGAAGCCATTGTTTCGTTCACGAGTATTTCCGTCTGATGTGCAAAGTGACAATGGTGTGGCCTTGGGAAGAGAACAGTATTATATCCCCATAGGCATCGCAAAATTTAATTTCTATTGTTTGCATGTTATGTTGTAACAGCGAATAATAATGGGGAGAAGTAAAAATAACGGACTGACTCGTGCGTGACTCTCCTACAACATTAGTTATTCTTAACAAGTGGGAGTAACTGTTGCCAACAGGCCTCGGATTTATTAGATTTGTATAAACCCAAATATAATCTGGAAGGTTGTTGTTATCATGAGGCGAAGGATTAAATGCTGTGACGGTTAATTCAGCTCGAGTTTTATAAGAGATGCTTTTATCTAAAACAACTACAACACCTCCCATTGTTGCAAGACTTCCATCATCGCGATAGGGGTAAAGTGGCAATTGATTTGGTTCAAAGCCTAACCTGCAAGCCATACGGTTTCCCATTAAGAATCGAATGTACAGATTAGTAGTTGGTCTTATGTCATTATGAATGACGTAACGTTTAATACTGCTATTGTAACTAATTCTAGGTCTTTTTCTCTTTTCGTAATCTGCATCATGAAAAGGATGTTCCTTTCCTTTATAATCTTCAAATTTTGATCTCCTAAACTCTGCTATTTCTTTATTTATCGCTTCTACGAGGTCACTAGTTGTGTCATAGCTGATACCACCGCTGGTGCATTTTAGTTTGTATTCAATGGCTGTAGGCGTCATTATATCTAAATTTAAAACATTTAAGATTACATCGTCCTCGCCAGCTCTCATTAGGAACGGTTTATAGTCCATTCTTAAAGGAAACTGCATCTCTACTAAAGCAACCTCGTATTCGTTTGAAAGATGAAGCATTTCTGCCAGATAATTTTTGTAATGAGCCAACGTGTTATCAGGATAGACATCATAATTGCCGTTAGAGGGAAGTGTTACGTAGAGATTATCAAGTAGGTCCATCTTGAACGATATCTGTCACCCAACTATTAAATTGCGGACCCCACCCTGCCCATTTAACGTAAAAATGAGTCACACCTGCTACTTTTTTTTTCTCAACACACGTTCTATTCTGCAAACATTGTCTAGTTTTACAATAGGTTGCAGTTCCTGGCTGTAAAAAGTCCCTTTTATGGGTTCAGATTGGTAGTCCTTTATCGTGTAAACAGGTGTTTTGTAGCGTTTATTTTTAATTTTACTGGCTATTGTAAAAGACGTGTCTGATTTTTGGTATGCACACTAACTGACCTACCTTCAAATCGATGCCACCACCATACAAATTTTTATAAGCTTCACGTTCCTTTTTATTAGTTTTAATTTCGGAAGGTCTAAACTTAATGCTACAATGAATAGAATTATTGTAAAAATTTACAATCTTATCTAACACATCTACATAATTGTAACTACCTGTATATGTAAACCAACGAAATATACGACTTTCACCGTTTTTATTGTTCTTGCGGCTATTCCCGCTTTAATTGAGCGATTATAGGTGTAATACCATTTAAAATTAAGAGAGGGAAGTAACGTTCTGACAGCTGCTGAGCAGTATTCTGAGCCTTCGTCGGAATGAAGGTACTCTGGTTTTTTATCTTTGAACAGTTTCTTTAAACCGAAAACCATAGCAGTTGCTGATTTGTTTTTTAAAGGAACAGCTCTGAGATATTTAGTTAAGACATCAATTGCAATCAAAACGTATTGAAAATTGTTATTGAAAGGAGCATATTTCTTTAAGTCACTTAGGTCTGACTGCCATATTTGATCTTTTCTATAAGCTATGAAAGGGTTACGCGTAAACTTGTGTCTAATGTCTTTATGCAAAGTATAAGCATCTGGAGATTTTAAGAATTCGTCTACCTGCTTTCTACTAAAGCCATATTTTTTAGCTTCACGATACAACCTCTCTTTACCCCCTAATGACCATGGAGGATTCCGGTCAAAGTAGATTACTTTTAAAATCTTCATAATCAGAAGTATGACTATCCTATCATCAAACCACCCCAAATCTTTCTCAACTAGTTTCTTTGGTTTTGTATACTTTCTTCTTAGCTTTGGTACGCGACCTAATAAAGTATTAAGAGATTGCCAGCCTGGTAGTTTATTAGCAACACGTTTTGCATGCTTTGTGCGCGAGAAAAGCCATGGACGAAATCGGCGACATTCGAATTTTTAATAGGTCGTCCTTGAAATAATAACTCACCCCTTTCGTTCCAAGAAATGTCACCTTCTGCCAAAAGTTCGGCTACTACCGATCTATAATTCGTAGGAACCGTTTCTACCAATTCGTCAATGCTTGGTTTTCTGGCAGATGCACCATCTTCACTGTCGCTAGCCTCAGTCTGCTGTGGTGTGGTTTGAGAAGTTGCAGCCGTTTTTAAAGTTGTTGTTGGCAGATTTAAAGCGCTAGTGCTACTAAAACTAACTTGTAATGGTTCCTTTATTTTAGCTTGTTCACGATAAATCAAGTAGCGCTGTAATATTTGTTGATACAACACAACCTTCTGATGGTCGTCAACATTATCTTGCTCTAAAATACTTTTTATTTGTTGGTCTAAATCACTGAGAGGTTTTTCGAAGGGCCTAACGCCGGGATAGTTAGTTAATATCATTTTTTTTATACATTGTTAGCGTGACAAAATACTACCCAATAAAATGATTACTGGAGGGATCAATGCACCAAGAAAACCTTCACCTTTTTGATTTAGGGTATTTACTTTTTTTTTCCTGCTCACACGTTTCGTAGCTAACAACTTTAAAATACTTTTATATTTTCTTAACCTATTTTTTTGGTTGATACTTAAAGGTATTTTGCCTTGTAACACATTCAGACAGCAGCTATTTAAAACATCAAGCACAGTAAAACATTGAGTGAGTAGGGTTTTTTTCACGGAGCGGTGAACCTTATGCGATGCTAACAGCTCGAGGAGAGGTAACCACTGTTTCACGTTGTTCTTCTTCATTGTTTTATATAGACAATTGGTTGTTGAGATAAGATACAACCACGGTAGGGAAGAGAAGGATCCGTCGTTGCGTCAAGGTCTAACAGCAAGTGAGTGAATAGGTTACGAGTTGGGTCATTATATACCGCACACAAAAAATTGGCACAACCTAATTGAGTCCCCAAACATTTCACTTGTCACAAATTACGCGGACTTTGTATCAATACAATATAAGTCGTGCAGACAGAAATGGTTCTCATGTTTTTATGAAACATATTTTGAACCGGAAATGAAAATATTTCACAAAAATATCAGTTATCAAGCATTTTTGACTTGTTAAGTCACACATTTTATCGTCGATTAAAACAATAGTGGCTTGGTTGCAGTCAATAGCTTCTATCATTGCATGATCCACTGTTTGCGAGAACACTAAAGGTATATCACAATTCTGTTTCAAACGATCGTAAGCTTTTTGCCAAATATCGTATATTACTAGACACTCAGTAGGTTTTGGAGTAATTAAGTCACAACTATTTAAAATAAGGTCAACCGCAAATTCTGTTTTTCCCGAATTAGGCTGTCCTGCAACGATCATAGCAGCTGGTAGACGCAATCTACAATCAACCCACACCATTTAAAAACAACATCAACAACAAGTAACAAGTAACAATGTAACGAGATTTTATATTGCTATTAATCGATATGCATTTTACGATACCAGTCCAAATACGCCATAATAAATGGAAACTTATAAGAATATTCAAACAGAAAGGCATCAAACATAAAATCAGCATATAAATAGGTATGACACCACCTAACCAGTCGCACTTCAAAACACAAATAATTCAATTCGTAGGTCTGCAATGAGTCTATTATCTCAGGGTCCTCCTGACTCATTTTTCCAATCCATCGTTTTCGTTCAATTTCAGTGGTGAGAGCTTTCAGAGAGAATCAGTGGAGACTTGTCATAGTTTTTACAAATCCAAAACCCTCTCCTTTGTCGTTTCACAATAAAAACGCTAATAAATTCTTAAATGTCCATCAACTTGAGACTCTGCGTGCGACACTAAGTCGTATTCAACGCTAAACAATGTTATTGTCATACATGTCTGACCTCTGGCTAACAAATTGTTAGAAACAAAGCACCTTATTCCATAGCTCTCGATCGCCAGAGTGGTCATGCTGTTACAAAGCTCAAATTCAACTGAATTATTTCGTTAAAATAAACAATATTAATAATATTATAGACTCACCCGATAACGTGTTTCAGCATGTTTTTTTCCCTCACTGATTAGGCTTTGTTTTCCATCTCATGTTTCACTTTCATCACCATAGCATCAACTGCTGGGGTCACTGAACTCAAGGATGCAAATGATGAAACATCCAAATTGAATTGTTTCCCATCTTGACGTTCAAAAATGACATACTTCTTCCCATTTTCGTTCAAGGAGTGTATCAAAATCTGTCCGGCATTGAGTTCCGAATGTCCCTCTCCCTCAACCACTTGCGTCTGGATGTTGGTGAAATTATCCTTTAGCATCTTCCATTGTGCTACTGTGAATGGAATGCCGTGTTTGGACAGGAAAAATCTAGATGAAGCTCTATTGTATTCCCTCAAATGGATCATAATCATTTGAGCATAGACACCAACAGTAATAAAGACATTGTTGACGGTGTTTAATGGAATGCTCATCACTGGTAGTACGATAGAATCCATTTTTTTTTACTATTTAAATAAAGAGAAAGAATGGAAAGAAAGAGAGAAGAAGAGACAAATTAGTCTTTACACCTCTTTTAAACAAATAAAATCAATTGAAAAAAATAACTTACACGATTTTGCAAGCAGGCTGGGTAGCTGGTTGGAGTTGAATGTTTTGTCGGATGTATGTGAAGTCCATTGTAAATTTTTGTTTATATAGGAACGTCGTAATCTCTTAAGATTGTGATCTTGCATTATTGTTTTTTGAAAGTCATGTTATGAGCGACTGTCGAAACAATAGGATCCCTTTTTTTTCCGGTTAATAACCTGTTTGTCTCTAGCTCTCACAAACAGGGCAATGCCTTAATTAGAAACTCAAACATCATCCCGAAAACTAAGATTACTGTTGTCATCTCGGAGATCATTTATCTCAGCCCTCTCTTAGCGTCACTGAACTAAAAAAAAATCAAGATTAAGACGACATTCCCACGACTAAAGATTTCACCATTCCACATCTGATAACAGTAAGGAAAAGACCGAAGGAGAAAATTGCAAACAAAAGTGAGTACTCATTGTATTTTCGTTTTTTAAAATATGATTTATTTATTTATTTTACCATTTAATAACATAAAAGGTGGAAAAAATTATTACATCACAAATGAATAGTAAATATCAGCTTTTACAATGCTATGAAGACCATTCGGTTTTCTGAAATATGTCGGAATTTCTTCGACATTGGAAACTTCAATTCTCTGTCCTGGTTGTATTTCAATGTGTTCCCCCAATTTTAGAGTAGCAAAACGTTCGAAAGCTTCTTTCTCCAAAGTCATTTCATGATCCCCTAGTAACAATTTAACGGTGAAGTTGGTCCTGGGATCTTCCGAAAAAATAACGATTTCTTCTACTGCTATTTTCTTCGTTGTGAAGTAATCATTTTTCCAGCGTTTATTAGCTAATGCAGATGTGGTATTTGTGAAAGTTAATGTGTGTAATTTTTTTATTTTCAAAGCATCGGCATAACGTTTGGTGCATACGTCATTGTCTTCATTTGGCTCGAATATGTTAGCAATACGCGTGTGATCTGCATCAAAACAGTCATGTTTCGAATTCAAAGGTAGAAAATTAGAGCGAACGTATTTTACATTAACAGAATCGGTTTCGGCTAGAGGCGCTCCTAAATTAACGATGCATTGACCTTTTACGTTATAATTCATGTGTTCGTTGGGATCTGGTTGTAAGTAGTCGGTTGCACGAAAAGCTACAATGTTGTATTTTTGTTCATTCAAAATGTCTTCCTGTCTGCCTAAGCGTTCGTTCAACTGTTCCTTTAAACGTCTTAATGCACCATAATATTCTTCAGAGTTTTCGTTAATTGCTTCATTACAAACAACGATTGTTTGATTTGATAATTTTTGTACAGCGTCTCCCAAGTTGTTAACTGTCTGTTCAATGTCTGCATTAGCAAAACTTAAGATTTCTTCTTGGGGGTCTGCCATTTTTCCCTCGCTGAAGTGCACCTGTTGACTCATCCTCGTTGAAAGACGAACAACAAATGACTTTGCCTCGTCCCCACAAACAGTTTTGAAGCATTTTTCTAATCACGTGATTTTTTTGATTTTTTTTAGAATGCCAGCCAACATTTTCAGAATTAATCCAGAAACTGGGGAAAACGAGACGTAAGTATAAAAAAAAAGTTTTAAAAAAACTTCTTTTTTTTTTTACCCTTTGACCTCCATTTCTTTTTTCTTTTTTTTTAGTGTTCCATTTGTGTCTGAATTATTGAGAAGATTGGAAGATTTGGTTGGACGGGTGAAGGAGTTAGAAAGGTAATCTAACATAGCCTTTGTTTTTAAAACAATTCAAAAAAAAATATCTTCGATTCCTTTTTTTGGTTCTTTGTAGAAAGCGAAGAAGGGAAGACAATGAAGACGCAGATGAACCAATGAAAAAAAAAAACAAAAAAAATGTATTAAAAATTAAATAAAAGTGAAAAAAAACATCCACCTTCGTATCTTTTAAATATTGTGTTACATATGTACTGTTAGAAACAACAATGGCTTGACCGGTTCGATGTACGTATTTGTCTTTGGAATTTCTTCCATTGTTTTCAAATAATTAGGTTTGTGGAACGTAAATGGTTTAGTTCCAAACATTACTCTAACCATTAAATCGATGTTCTCTTTCTCACAAAACAGCGAAATTCTCGTCAGTTTTGCCCGTCTTGTCATCACAAATTTGTTGTCAATGCTAGATGCGAACCAAGGTTGGTTCATCTGTGCATTGAAATTAAATGATACAAATGAATTGTTGCATGATCAACATATTGCATCGTAGCCGCATCATTAGGGTCGACGGGGTGTGAGACATTTTTTATTGTTTTGTTTTTCGAGTCAAAGGCACTCCGCTGATGGTTCAATAAAAGACTGTTTTGTTTGCACCAAGAAACCGTTGTTACATCACTAGCGCAATTAGCCAAACCTACATCAGGGCGTGTTTACTCAAGGACAACTTTCTCGCTCACTAGCTTTTACTTGGTCAATACTAAATCTGCTGGTTGCTTCTCGCCTTTGTCGGAGAATGCAGCTTTCAAATTGTCTATATGTAGTAACCATGGCAACAATGCGGACACAAATTTTCCCCTCGTGCCTCGTGACACAACGTGCGATGCTTGCAACATGACAGCGTCGATTTATGACAACAAGAAAACAATTTTTACTGCAGTACACGATGACGGACAGATTCCTGAATACCGGCATTCGAAGGTTTGTCTTCAAATCGATAACTCCGAAATGGACGCCATGTTGGATTTTGAATTCTCGCTGCGAGTAGCTATTTATTCTACCGTCGTTTGATCACTGCTAGAAGCTGTTTTTTTCAGCGAGAATAGTAAATTTTGTAAATACCGTGAAATGGCAACAATGTTGTAGCAATGTTTAAAATTACTATTGCACTTTGTTCTTTGTCCATGTTGTTATTTATAATACATTTAATTTGTTGTCTATTACCGCAATCATTTAATAGAAACGGGAAATTAATCGTAAATAAATAACGGTTGCCTAGCAAATAGCTTTTGGCGAGTGAGAAGGTCTTGTTGCGTAAACGCGCCCGCAGTTATCTGCCTGCCACCAGCGAGAAATTCATTTTCACCACTAAAACTAATTTGTAAACTCTTGCGTGACAGTTTTTGTATGTCTTCTCTTATCATGGTGCTATCTATAGCGGTTTCTGTAAGACGATCCTTGATTAAATCTTCCATTTTAAGCTTCTCGTCACGCATGTGTTCCCGTAGTTCACCAGCTGTATTTCCCAACATCTCAAATAAAAGATTAGTAATGGAAGACATAAACGAATGAATGCATTCGCTTAGTCTGTTAATTGCCGTCTCATTAAAACACGCCACACTTGTACTTGTACTGTCTGACATCTTGAAATCAAATGAACCTTTGACTAGAAACAAAACTTTAATAGCAATAGGAGATTTTTTCTTTTACTTGTATCAAAAAAAACACATTTTATTTCTTCTTCCTTCTTCTTCTCAACTCGTTGCGTCATTTATTTATTTTTTCGTTATCTTGATAACTGCAACTGATAGCTAGCTCTTAAAGATGCTGAATGCACAGGGTTGCATTCTTTACAGTATAATGTTGAAAAAAAAATTCCTTTGCATATCTGAGGTTAAAAGTAGTTCAATTTTTGGCACAATTGCTGGAGTGAGCATTTTAAAAATACGTAACACAACAACAGTATGTACTTTTTTCTTAAAACGAATGAACCAGTAAAATTCAATGTCAGAACTAGCGACACAATATGACGCAATCGAATATATATCCGCATAGTAAGGTATTGCACTTACAAATATGTCTTTAGTGACTCTAGTTTTACCATATTCTAAGACAACTCCATAAACATCACACGATCCATTTTCAAAGTATCTCCCAAGAAGGTTTAACAACACGAACTTGAAGATCTTGTATAAACAGACGAAGTTGAGAGAAAATCAGTTTGTGTAGCGACATCCATGTCTAGCGTTGAAATAGTAGGACTTTAAAAAAAAGAAATATTACTTCGTCTTCGATCTTAAGTTTGCAGCATTAAGAAAGAGAGTTTCTTCACGTCTTATAGAGGAGAGGAACGCTTACCTACGATAATTTTTTTTCTATCACACGATTTTCTCGCACATTCGCAGTAATAACAAAGAGCATCGGGGTAGACTACGCATAATTCGAGCAGGTCGTCGCTAATGTTTCCTCTCAGAAATACTTGTTCAAAGGGACAATATGGACTCCACCTCTTGTGGTCTATCATGGGGTTATCTTGAGGTACAAAATCTGCCAATCGAAAGTTGCAATAAGCACACATCACTAAGTCATTCATTTTAAATTTCTCGTCATCTTCTTTCCCACATCTATAAATTCCAGACTCAGCCAATTTTCGTGCTGTCAAATTATCAACGTGTGACCACCTACCAACAAAAGTTGTTTCGTGGTCTGAAGGTGAATAAAGACGTCCTTCTCTTAAAAATTTCCGTTCCATTCTGAATGATGCGACGATAGGTTACTAATCTCAACTCAGTATCATTTCCCATCACACGAGGTCGTCTCCTTCCATTTCCTACCACCAACAGGAAGGGCGCTCAGAGCGAGTGGTCACGTGAATGGCTTGACCAATCGGAGAGCGAGTAGCCACTACATTATACCCACAACCGGAAGCTATCGTTCTTTCTGCTCCCATCCTTCGATGCCGAAGGTCTCCATGCCAAACTTAATAAAAAAAGTGCAAGGCACTATAGGAATTTCATCATCGTACTAACACTAACCCCTGTTCGTCGCCTCATCTGTGACGTCACAGATCGAGGTGATAAGAATTTGTATTGTGGAAGTAGTCGATCTGGCTTCGATTAGCGCAATCCACACTACTATTGCACTCACTATTCTGCTAGCTTCGTGATGACAACCTGTCGACTGGAATTTAGAATTGACAAGCAAATCGCATTCATACTTATCGAGTCACTTTACTCCCTGGTTACTAGGACAGCTTACCGGTTACTTCAACAGCTTTCTTTTTTTCCTCTAGAAGGCTAGAAGTCGTGGTTCAGTTTTGGTGTTGGTTTAATGTAAAATATGAGCGATAGTGTGCTCTGGCTCGCCTGAAGTTCTTGGGCGACACTAACCTCGGCTTAAGGCCTTAAATGGAACGTCAACGGCATTAGGCTTACTTGGGGAAATTTGGATTTGTTAGTTTCGAGAAAATTTAGTTAAGTTAGAGACAGCTAAACAAAGTAGCGACGGGGTTGCAGTGCAGGACAAGCCAACAGGATTGGTCAGGTTTGAATTTAAGTTGGGGATAGGGGAAATTGGGGAAAAATTCTAATTATAGGGCCGAAATTACCTTCGGATGCGGGGAGTTGGGAGAGTTGGAGGCGGAATCGAATTTTAGGTTAATAGCTAATTGTTAGGAGCACCCAGCGGATGATCAAGCGAGCTCGAGCGTTACAATTGATGGCATTACGTACAGACAAATCATTGCTATGTATTGTTACAACAATTGATCAAATTGGATTATTTCAACTAACAATGAGTATTAATTTTGGAAAACAATGGCACATTACAATTTGGCGTCAGGTGAACTTCCGGGCTTGGCATATTTCACAAATGACGTCAGTGTGACCTTGCTGGGGTGGTAAAATTCCAATGTTGAGATCCGGAATTAAACTCGCAACAACAGCATTCTGAAGTCATTGCATGTAAAACAAAATAGGTACACACACAAGGTTAGCATCGCAGGCTTTTATATTTTGCAGAATGAGGCTCTAAGAACCAGGGTGGTGACATAACAGTTCAGACAGTCGTTTAAGGGAAGGCAACAAGAATTGGCTGAATTGATATTCTGGGATGGTCGACAACTGCTGGGGTAACGTAGCCTCTATACTTGCAAGTGTACTAAGAGAGGTAGGAGATGTCATATTAAACAATGACTTTTCTGTACACTTCCGTGTGCCTCTGAACTGTGAAGGCCACTGCTCAAGTGATGCACTGTGAACAATACGAAACAGTTTTAATAATTTACCGTTTCCAAAAGAACCACATACAAAAGCAGTAATAATTACATGCACATTATGTTTTCCTTCACATTAAACAAAAAATAAAATATTTACGGGAAACATTGTTCGGGCATTTCTTTTAGAAAATTAAATTATTTTTCCAACGACAGACCGCAAGGTAAGATTGATCAATTTGTATAGGATATACACGAGATTTAGTATAATACATGGTCGCCATTTTGAGGATGTCATAATGTGCTTTCCTTCAAATTACGCAGAAACCAATAGATTTACGGAATACATTGTACCGGCATTTCTTTTAGCAAATTAAGTTACTTTTCCAACGATAGTTCGCACCAATAGATTAATCAATTAGTTCCAGAGATAATAGAGATTTAGTATATCACGTGGTGGCCATTTTGACGACGTCAATACGGTGTACGTCGTCACTTCCGGGAGTGTCTCCCGGCAGATTTGGAAACTAACACATGTGAGCAGCTTCCATATGCAATATGCAGCTTGTTGCCAGAACTGAAATGTTTTTGCACTAACAGCGTGTACTAAAACAGAATCACATTCTCAACCTGTTCTATGGTGCCCAAAGCCGTACTTTCATCGTAGCCTCCGCCAAAATGAGCTTTATTGGCTCTACGTTTCAAAATTTCTTGGTTTAAATCGCCATGATTTTTTTTAACAAAACGTCCACTCGTGGGCATTCAAATCAATTTGGGACTGGCTCGACTTGAAGTTGACGACAGCATTTTTGCTGAATAAAGTGACTTGAACGGAGGAGTTTGGGCCCAGAGTGAATACATTACCATCACTCATGGTTAGTTGTAGGAACTTCTTTAATAATATAAAAATAAGAGGTATTAATTTTTTTTTGCTCTTATCCTTCAAATTTGCAATGTACCTCTAACAAATGGTGCCCAGTCGGAATGACTCCTGAATTGGAGACCAAAATCGTGTTCCCAATTTGCAGTTCTATTGGTGTCCGGTCAAAGCTAACCACAGTGGCTGCCTCACCAGCAATTTTATGAATGGTCTTAACCGAATTAGCTCCGACCTGCAAACCCACTTGGAATTGAATAATGATTCGTGAAGCAAGGGCTATTACTTTAGTTATCCGACTGGGTTCGGAGGCTGGGCAATACTGTTGGTCGTTTTCTGCCTACCATTTAAAGTTGTCTATCGTTTCTAAATTCGAACGAAAACAGTACACGCGTCTGAGGACTCATGATTCCCTCTTAATCCTATTTATTCGTCTGTATACGTATTTCTTGGTCGCTGCATCACTGTCACTGGTGGCTGCCCCAAACTTACTATTTTCCTGTTAGCTAAGCTTAAATTTACATCAAAATCATTATTCAAACCTATTTCCGATTTCAGGTAGCCTAGAGTGACTGCTTCGTTTTGACCCATGGGCACCCCGAGATCGACTATTCTGTTTCCAGCTGAACTCAAGTTCATTTTTGGAAAAACCAAGTGCGTTTTTAACGATTGTGATGGTTGCAGCATCTGAGTCAGAAATAGGAGGTGCTAGATTGGTAATTCTCTTCTGCCTGGTATTAAAATCAGTGTCTGATCCACTCAAGAAATCTCCATTATGTGATGCCGTTTTGATCCGTTTTGCAGAGCTACCAAATTTATCTACACTGCTCATACTTTTTCCTTTAAGTTATGGATAATTTGAAAAAAGTTTTCACCCTGGAACAAACGTTGAATTATGTACAAGCAATACTGGCCATACAGTATCTCTTTAAATTTTTGGATACGTCCGTGCTTCGATAGGAAGTTACCACCGAGATATCTTTTGATCTCGAGAGGAGCTTTTAAACCAAAAGAATCGAAATAAAAACAGCAGCTGAGCCCTCAACTGAAATAACACACCCAGTGGCTCCCTGCAACTGTGGAGTCCTGTAAATTGACGATGCTGCTCTCTCCATTCAGCCGCAGACGTTGAGGAAGGAAGTCTTTGATGAACGTCCCTTTGTAATTGGTAACATCTAATTTTTCGACATATCTGTTTAAATCTACGTTAGTCAGAGCCCTGTTTAATGGGACACCTGCTTGAGATAAAAGCCTTTTCCATGTGATTTGCTCTTGGTAGTTTTCTTTTTTTTTTTTTGACGTCTTTTTTTAAGTTTTTTAAGTCCAGCTCCCTTCTTTCTATACATGGCAAGCGCCTCCATGGCGGCGTTATGCCGTTTCAATTCTTGCAGCTGCCTGGCGTTATTTCTGGCCGATTTGACGGCTCTGGAAATTCCAGCTGATGCTTCAGTTAAACCACCGATGGCGCTTAACACCGCCAGGGCGGGTAGGAGAAGAATTATGCCGCCAGTTTGATTTGAGAAAGTTTCAAGCTCAGTCCTTGACCTGCCTTGCGAGCCTTCAATACTTTACCGTGTTGTGTTTTAGTGAGTGGAAGCGTCACATTGCCTCTCTTTAGCTGAGAATTGGAAAGGCGGAAAGAAAGAAATTTGCCAGCTTTGACGTGTTTTAACATTTTTGGTTTTGATGGGGAGTCAAAGAGACTGCTACGTTTTCATACATGATATTTCGTCTTTAATGCAAAAAAAATAAAGCATCAAACATCATACCAAAACCTCAACTTTACTCCTGTCCAATTTCAAATACATTATTCTGTCGCTAATGACCAAAGCTAAAGCTTTCGTGTTTGAAGGAACGGCGGTTTCAAAGCGCATTTTTACTTGCAAATCTATAACTGATGATGACAATCTATCAGACTGCTTTGAGACGTCCAGTGCAACCAAAGAATAATACTTCGAGAACATATTGACTTCATAAGCTGGTCTAGATGATCCCAATCCCAACCCGTAATACTGCTTTCTAAAAGCCACGATCATTTGATACAAGTTAGAGATGTTACCTTGTGCAAAATTTGAATTTAAATCAAGAAACGGGAAACGTTTGGAATTGAGCGTTACGTGGACGTCTGTAAAGTTACAGTGATCAAAGACTGTCGAATTCCTTTTTGCATTATTGTCCCTAGCAGTTTGAAAACCTATTAGTATCCACCTCGGCCGTTCAGACGTAGTGATCAATCTCCAAGCGCAACTGGTCGAGGTGGGAAGGTCCAGCTGGTCAGCGTACCAGTGTCTGAATGCGAGGGGGATGCTGATGCCCGAATCCACCAAAAAGTACAGTTTGTTTTTCTGACCGTCGGACGGAATGACGTGTGGGAGGAACTAAGTTATTTGGTCCAAGACTATCTTGCCAGCATCAACGCCCGACGCTCTGAATATAGCATTATCATCCGACGATCTAATAAGCACCAGTGGTTGTTGACAAGCATATAAAAATTTTGTATAGTCTTCGCAAAAGCCCAGTAAGTGGGACAGTGGCACAGCGAAGGAAAACCTGCCTTTCGAGTTGCGGGCAAACATCACTTCTCTTTTGTGTTTCAAAATCAAATTTGCAGTATCGTCTGTTGAAGTTGCTTTATGGGAGTCTAAAATCCATCCTCTATTGGTCAGTTTCGCCTGTTGCTCCGGAGAGTAACTTACTAAGCCTTTAATGGTGCTTGCAAAACCGGGCATATTTAATTGGTCGACTGTCTTGTCGTCTATTTCATACTGTATCATGCTAAATAAATATGCGCCTGCGTTATTCACCAAAGCAATTTTATCTGTCACAGCATATGCCGAACTGTCAGAACTCTTGACAAGTACACCTTTCACGTGAATGTAGCTTTTGTGCGGGCATGTGAATAAATCTTGGTTCTGAACCGTAATTCTGATTTCGCTGTTTGGAGTATTCACGTTCGTAACCACTATTGGCCCGTACTCATGATAATTGTAACTGACGACTCATTCGTCCAGTATGAATGGTTCTGTAAGGTTCAGGTATTCCTCATTGCTCTCCATCTTTAGGCACTGATGAGACTGTCTATGAATTTGACGTTTTCAGGACTCAGAAATTGTCGCCTTCTAGCTCTAAAATTCTCGTTGTTCCCTCTTTTCGCTCGTGGCAATGTTTCTCTCTTATAAGAGCCACCCGATTGGTTGTGGGCGGTTGGTACTTTAGCTAAATGTAGACTGGGAACAGTCGGTTTAATAATATTCTTATTAAATTTCAACATTTTATGTTTTTTCTTTTTTTTTTTGTAAGTATAGTCTCATCGTTAATGTCTCACCTCTCAAATTAACAGGCCTGTTGTCTTGGTTGGTGAACCAAATTCTAATAGAGTAAACCACGTTTTTAGTAATGGGCAGATATATCAGATTGTGAGGCGAAGAAACCACTTTATTTCCCGGGGAGACGTTGAGGAAAAACGAGTAGAGAGTCGGTTGGGTCGTTCTGTCGACGTATGAACCAGAGACCAAATCGCAATGAACCAATATGCTATTCACGTTTAAAATATTCACGCCATTTGTTCCCTCGTGCCAACCGAAACTATAAATCTTGGCTTCGAACCGAAGATCTTTGCTAAACTAGTTTTCTCTGAAAAGTCGACCTTCAGTCTCTGGTCGGTAATGTTCAGTTCGCACTTCAGAGTGTTTAAATTTCTTTCGATGAGAATGTAAGGCACATTTTCTGAGTCGTTCCAGTGCTTGTTATCTTTCAGTTTTCTGTAAATGATTTTTACAATTTCGTCTAATTCATAACAACCTTCTGGAACGATGATTTTAATCCAGGTTTTACCGTTGTCCGCGCTATAAGTGAAAGAGTTGGTCACGTCCTGCATAACGTTAGGAATGGAGTTGTAAGTTTCCAGATTGGCAAGAGCTAATTCGTAGGCATCTTCCAATATCAGTGGAGAAGCAAAAGCAGTGACAGAGTCGGTTTTTTCTAACGAAAAAACGAGGGACATTCTTACTTTAATACATTAACATCTACCGAATTTTCCGATCAGTTTACGATATTCGCCGTTGGACACCAATGCTTTGCTCCGCATTTCTGTGAAAATTATTATGTCCAGAGAATTATTGCCAGCCTCTGTAGGGGCTCTGAGGAGCTTCAGTCTTTCGCACAAGTCATTCGGATCTCTATAGAACCGGTGTCCTTTCCCTACAACCTCGGCAGGTCTGCCCCAAACAGGTTTTATAAAAGTGGTGTACTTGAAACCGACGCTGGACTTCAGTTTTCTTGTACTATCGTTGTTGTTGTGATATATGGCTTTACTCCTTTTCAGAATATCGTGGTAGTTTAGAAGGCTAGCATCTCCGTCTGGTGGCTTCGAATGGTTTTTTAACATAACCACTTGCCACAAATCGTCCGTCCCTTCGTACATTTTTCCTCCCACGATCAAATCGTTGTCTTGAAATTCTACTTGCATGGATCCAATCATATAACGTTTAGCCTCCGGGTCGTATAGAATGCCAAAAGTGGGGTCGGTCAGACTTTCTCGAGTTGCAAACATGCTGAGATACTTGGCAGCTAGCGGACAAGTCTGACTGCAGAATCGCCGAGTAAAGAGACCTATTTCATTTGTCTACTACAAGCCCCTGGCGTGAGGGCAAGAGACATGTCGGATGGTGCATCCGGTAATGCGCCCATGGAACTCGAGAGTCGTCACCTGGCATCCGCATGAAACTGTATTTCACCATCATCACTATCTATATTCTCATCTTCAGTATCAACAAGGCCCGTAGCCGCCTCTAGAGCTTTCTGAATATGCTCTAACCGTTTCTCATGATATTTTTCTTGTTTCTTCTGTCCAGCCTCTAGAACCAACAGTTCTTTGATTTGTCGTTGACGCTAAGCCGAAGCCTCGCTCCCCTGTAGCATCTGCATTTTAGTCTGGTCTACTATAGGATCAACGACTGGTTTGAATATCTTGTGCAAATGTTCAGATTCTGTCTGCATTTCCAGTTTTGTATTTTGAAATTTTTGTTTCAAACGCTTTTTTAGAGCCTCGTACTGATCGACCTCTTTCTGGGGTTCGCTTCTCTTATTTTTAGTTTTAGTAGACATGACGGTTTAGTACTTAATAAAATAATGTTTAAGTCAACAAACGTTAAAGTCAACAAAAACCTTCGGCAGACAGACGTATGTTAATGTCAACAAAAACCTTCGGCAGACACGTCATTGTTAGTCGAGCATTCTTCTATACCTTCGATCCAAGGGTTTAGTTTTATCGATGAGTAGGAATCCGTACGGAACAGAGTTCCAAACCTCACCACACATGCGACGAAACTCGTTGAAAATCATGTCACCACTAACATGGTTATTGAAGACGTGTTTGAGGTTTGCTTCATCTTGCCTGAAGAGAATTATAATGTTGGAATTGTCTCAAATAACTCTCTTGGGTATCCTGCTGAAAGTCTGACATAAATAAAAGATCGAGGCGTCCGCGTGCCTGCCGTAGGTGAAGTAGCGTTCGATTCTTTCTTGTTTCTCAATCATGAAATCGTCCAATAAAATTACCGTTTTGCCAAACAGTTCTTCTGGTGGTGGGATATCTTCATTGTTGGAACAAAAGGTAGCTACGCCCGGTCATATTTCCTCGAAAACTCTCATGAGATGGAAATATTTGTTTTGAAATTAGGACTTGGAGTACACGCGCAGGCTGATTTAATTCAACCAACCTGGATTGCAAATGAAATTTATAACTAAATTGGTCTTTCCACAACTGGCAGGGCCACAAATGATGCACCTTACGGCCTCTGGAAAATTCAGAAAATTACCAGTCGATGGTCGTTTATTGACATCGGCTATGTCATAATTTAACATTTTCATCTTTCAGCTGCTTTAAGAAAAAAATGGTATTTTGATAAATTCTGTGCAAAACTAGTATCTAAAATACCTTTTCATTCTCATTTTATAAATAAAGATAGACGTACTGCATCAAATGCAAAAGAGTTACAGCCAGTAAAAATGTCAGGCATATTGTGACTAAGAATTATAGACTGAAGGGTGAGTGTAAAATGTGTGCCACGAGAAAAGCACAGTTTCAGAGGAGCAGAGGCTCTGGATTGTTGAACAGCGCGATAGACAATTTGCCGGTGGAACTTCACATTCCAGGATACAACTATTGCGGTCCCGTAAAAAAACTAAACAAGAGACTGAACAGAGGCGATGCTGCTATAAATTCTCTGGATGAGGCCTGCAAACAGCACGACATCGAATACTCTACCAAACCAGACTTGGAACGAAGCTGACAGAAACTTGGCCTCCGATGCAGTAAAAGTAGCAAAATCTAGCAAAACTGGTCTGAAAGAGAAATTGGCAGCAGCTGCCGTAGCCGCAGCTATGAAAACCAAAGTAAAGTTGGGAATGGGAATTTTAAAAAAGGTCAAATGGTAACTTTAGTGGAGGAGCTGCACAAGCCAGCTAGTTGGCACTTTCCGAGGAGGCGCGTTATTAGCTACGGGATAGGTGATTTAGCCTAGTCGAGATGATACCTTACTCGGAACAAAACGAAAATAACAAATACTTGCTGAGTGCCATCGATGTATTCTCTAAATATGCTTGGGCCATTCCTGTGAAATCGAAGAATGCCGAGGATGTCACCGCGGCTTTTACCAAGATATTAAACACGATGGCTAATCCCATTAAAAACTGATGAAGGGAAGGACTATTATAAAAAAGATTTCGCAGCACTAACGAAACACCACAAAATAAACCATTATTCGACCAAGTCAGATCTCAAGGCGAGCGTATTATAACGCCTAAATCGCATATTGAAAAGCATCGTTAGGAAACAGTTCACTCAGCGAGGTAACCACAAGTGGATAGACATTATAGATAAAGTTGTCAAAGATTACAGCGACAGAGTTCATTCTTCCATTAAAATGAAACCATCCGAAGTAACTAAACGCAATGAACCGGGGATCAGAAACACATTGCTGAAAAAGACTCCTTCCAAAAAAAAGAAGAATAGTTTCAAAGTCGGGGATTTAGTAAGAGTGACAACGGTAAAATCTACTTTCGACAAGGGATATTTGCAAAACTTTACCAACGAACTGTTCGAGGTGAGTAAAGTCAGAAAAACTCGACCTACTTGCTACAGGTTGATCGACCAACTGGGTAGTAAAATCGAAGGCACTTATTACGAGCAAGAGTTGCAGAAAACTTACGTGCCGGATCTGTTTTTAGTCGAAGAGATTCTGAACACTAAAAAAGTCGGAAGGAAAACTCGTTACCTCATCAGGTGGAAAGGGTACGACGAGCACTTCGACAGTTAGCTTGACGAAAAGCCAGTTGTTTTAGGGAAATAACAACAAAAAAACCTAATTTTTCCTCTTTTATTTATATTAGTAAACTGAAGCCAGGACGTAGAAAATATTACTGTGGAAACGCCAAGATATTTTAAGTTCAAAATATGTGCAGTGACGGAGAAAACAAACTTTACCTGCATTTACTGCGCTGAAACATTTCCTACCCAACATACGTTGATACATCACCTGAGAGACAGACACAGAAATAATTATCCACCAGAGTACAGTTGTTTCGACTCGGAGTTGGGCTATAGAGATGATCTTATCCACTGCCGCCAAGCACTCGAGCACCGAGAGTACAGGAGAGCTGTGTATATTGTAGACCCATTGTACGTTTTCATATTGATGCGCCACAGTATAGAAGCTCTGCTGAACTTTTGTGTCCGGCAATACGGGACTTGTAAAGCTCAAATTTGCTTGGGAGTCGATTTCGTTCGAAACGACCAAGCAGCAGCAGCTGGATTTCGGTCACACAACACCCCCATCTATAGTTCATTAGATATTCCCCAGCTGGTGGATGCGGCTTATCGTAAAATCCAATGTTCCATTGACAAATTCACCAAAAAAAAGGAGTGGTTGGGTAATTAACCGCACGCACGAACTCATGATTCTAGTGGCAAAAATTGACCCACTCAGGCCGGGCTCGTACATGCCTCTGCCCTCGAAGCTAAAAAAGAAGAATAACTCCATAGTCAACGTTCAAAATACGTCGGATCAAAAGTGCTTTTTATATTCGGTTCTGGCTGCCAAATACCATTTAAGCATCGAGGACCCGAGAGAATACGAACAGTATGAGAGAACAGTAGATTGTTCTATGCTGGTCTACCCAACACAGCTGAATCTCATTGATGCTTTCGAGAAAGCCAACGTAAATTAATCCATCAATGTGATCGCTTACAGCGAAGAGAATAGGTTGTTTCCCCTTCGTGTGAGCAGAAATATTAAAGGCTCACCCATCGATCTTCTTGTAATTAGCAACAAAGAGTTAATCGATACTCAAATCAACAATTATCACTACTGCGCCATAACGAATTTTGATGAATTTCTTCGATACCAGGGATCAGGGAGCAACCCACAATACTACTGTAGAAACCTTTTGCCGCATTTTCGAAGGTATGGAGGAGAGAAAAACACGCACTAGAGTGCACAAGAATCAATCCATCACCTCAAGTTCTACAGTTCAAGAAACCGGGAGAAAACGTTTTGAAATTCCAACATTTCAATAGAGGAAACGCCTTCCCCATAATCATATACGCTGATTTCGAGTGCCTCCTGAAACCGACCGCCCCATCAAATCCTTCCTCGAACAGCTACAGCACGAAGAAAATCAACATTGCAGCTTCGGCTGCATCGTAGTGGAACGGGACAGGCAAATAAAAACTATTATCACCTAGGAGAGGATGCTGTCGACAAATTCCTGCAAGCATTGGTGCAGGAAGCTCATCTCTACCACGAAATATTAAAAACAGTCCAGCCACTATTTCTCACTCCGGTACAAGAGGTTGAATTTGAGAATGCCGTAAACTGCATCTGTCGCGAGAAGCCGTTCGTTCTTCTGAATGACAAAGTTCGGGATCACTGCCACGTTACAGGGCAGTTCAGAGGAGCTTCTCACTCTAGTTGCAATCTAAATGCCCAGGAGCGCACCACGATCCCGGTGGTATTCCACGGTTTGGAAGCATACGCATGCATTTACTGGTAAGAGTGGCGCACAAGTTTAAGAAAGTAAACGCTATAGAGAGAAACCCGCAAAGATTCATGAGCACAACCGTCACTGTTGAAGCTGGCTGGAATTAAACGAAAAGACAGAATATGTACATTTGGCTTAAGTTCATAGACAGTTTTAACTTTCTCTCTTCTTCACTGGAAACTCTGGCAGAAATACAATCGCGTGATCACGGCATTAGAATGACTTGGAATTTCTTGAAACAAGGTGGGAAGGCACTTTGGTTCCATCCAGACGTAGACCAAGTCACTGCGTATGAAATGTTAACCCGTAAATGATACTACCCCTACGAATATGTTTCGGACATGAAAGTATTCGAAGAGGAGTCGTTACCGCCTAAAGAAGTCTTTCATTCAAATCTCAAAGAAGAAGGCTTGCTTTTGGCAAATATCTTTTGAAGAATTCCGCCAGATTTGTTTGCGAGAGTATGGCATAGATCCGTCAGGGTTCAGTAGCTTTAAAGATGACTAAAGTGGAACTCGAACTATTTACTCACTCCAGCAAGCATAACTTCATCGCTGCTGGTATACAGGGTGGCATTAGTTTTATTGGTGAAAGGTACGCCGAAGCCAACAACCAGTATATACCTGAAACCTACGACCCAACGAAGCCTAAAAAGTACATCATCGAATGGGACTTAAATAACGCATACGGCTGGGCTATGAGCCAGATGCTGCCTTAGGACAGCTTTAGGTATTTGACAAAAGGTGAGATTCGAGTCTTCAACGAGACTACGATAGCGAAGATACCGGACACCTCACCGGTCGGATACATCATGGAAGTTGATCTGGACTACCCAGCCACCCTCCACCCACTCCACAACGACTACCCGCTTGCTCCCGAGAAATTCAAAATACGAGACGAATTTGTTTCAGACTATTCAAAATTGTTGCTGCGAGGAGAACCGGTGAAACCTGCCGAAAAGCTAGTGGCGAACTAACTGGAAAAGAAACGGCACGTCGTTCACTACCGTAACTTGAAGTTCTATCTCCAGCATGGCATGAAGCTTCGGCACGTCAGGAGGTGCTGAGCTTCAATTAGAAGCCCTGGTTGAAACAATACATAGACTTCAATACAGCGAAACGTAAACAATCGAAGACGGAGTCTGAAAAGAACTTTTTCAAACAGCTTAATATCTCGACGTACGGTAAAATGTAGGAACAGAAGCAGAAAAGACTGAAGGTTGTGCTCTGCAACAACAGCAAGTGGGCCATCATGTATTCCCCAAATCCAACGCGGATTCGTTTACGGTATTGCACGACAACCTGGTGCAGATCAACTCAAAACAAACCAACGTGATGTGCGATCTTCCTACTTATTCACCACACTAGAGTTATCTAAACTCCTTCTGTATGAATTTCATTAACGATACGTAAAGCCCCAATACGGAGATCGAGCAAAACTGTTGTTTACCGACACTGATTCCCTGTGCTATTCCATTGAAACCGAAGATGTGTATGACATGCTCAAAAATTCGAGTATATTCGACACTAGCAACTACGATCCACAGCACCGGCTGTTCTGCAACACCAACAAGCAAGAGTTGGGCAACATGAAAGATTCTACGGCCGGAGTACCGATAAAAGAGTTTGTCGGATTGTGCAGCAAAATGTATTCGTTTAAGACCTCCAAAGCGGAAACGAAAAGGGCGAAAGGAATTTCCAAGAGTTTCGTGAAAAAACATTTGAACTACGAAGATTACAAAATGACTCTCCTGGACTCAGCGATAAGTTTAAACCCCGAAAATTACAGGCAGGCCAATGTAGATCCTAAACCGAGAGGGAGCTGGTTGAGGATCGGGAGCGACAGCTACCACCAGCTTTGAACGACCGAGGTGAATTAATCCCTACTATAAGCTTACGACGACAAAAGATTCATCCTAGACCAAGTCAAAACAGACATTATGCCTACAAATATGTTTCTTACGATGAGAATGGTTGTTATTTCGATCATATTTTACATCCGATGATGAAGTGATATCTGATGACGAAGTATCGTCAGTATCTGCAATTGACGATGAAGAGACTGAGACTAGCGGAATGGGGAGGAAGCGGAGCGAAGGATTACCGAACTTCAAAATGCAGACTCTAGCACAGCCCAGACGAAAAAAATTAAGGATGGAAGACAGCAACCGGATGAAGTTGCAAAATCCGGACGAGTGGGAGAGGGCAAAGAAGGAGAAAAAGCATTTAGCCGATCAGAAGAGGCAGGCAGCATTTACTGCTCTCCAAAGAAAGACAAAACAAACCAAAGAAAAAGAAAGATGAGCGAGAAAGGTCGGAGAGGAAAAACGACTCTTTACGCAAAAAAGAGCGTTCGCTCAAAGAGCGAAAAAGCGAATGACTGCTGCTGAGGAACGATGACTGAGGAATGGTGGTGACAGTAGTTACTGATATGTAATAATGTATTAAATAACGCTTGAATAATGTTTTGTAAACGTTCGAATATATTTTTTTTGTTTATTAAAGAACAAACTCTACGACACATTCTCATCATGGAAGGCAATAGCGGTTATTTCATGCTGAGTAAATACCAAAATGCCACGATTGAAAGCGGACCGACTCTCGTTTTTAACAAACAGGCAGGGCTTACCACCGAGTTGAGGCTCAACTCGTTGGAATGGACCTACCTATACCGACTGGGTGAAAAGATTAACAGGTCGATACTCGATCGGTGGAGGGAGAAATCGCATCCTAAAGACGAAGAAGAAAATACGTTTGCGTGGAAAGGTTGGGAAAGTACGAACGAGGGTCTATGGAAAACCATTACGGTTACCACTTCAAATCATGTCATCGAGCCGTTCATCGAAATAGCCGGAGAAGCATTAATCGAGCAATTGGATCTGTCCATACACGAAAAAAAATCTGCTGCCAATAATATTGGAACTGGCCAAACTCGACAGCACAAACAAAATGAAATTCTTGTTGGATTTTAAGATGAAAGCGTTACGAGTCGGAGAGGAGAAGAGGATCAGAGTGAGATTTACGAATGACGATATGCAAGTCTACTTCCTCGAACACGACCCTAAAACAACGGCTGTGGTTACGTAGTTGCAACTCTCGTTTTCCGAATGGACGGAGCTCTATAAACACTTTGTCAGCATCGACAATCTCATGGGAAAAGTTTCCGAATAGAGTGGAGGAGAAAATAAATAAACGCGAGCGGTAGTCAGCTCCCCCGTACCTGTATACTACCTGGTAACCACAATACGTGGCAGCCTGGCACGGGTGGCTATTATTCCTCCGATATTATTTTTAAAACTTGTGTAGGTAGGTAGTCACTTTTGTATGAAGGTAGGTCCCTAATCTTATTTTTACACTACTAGCCTCGGTTCCTGCAACGACCGTCATGATGGGGCACCTGGGGTTGATCCACAATTTGGGTCAATTCCTGGGGGAACATTGCCCCAGGGCTGGTTCAGCCCCAGGATTGGTTCTACGTTGGAAAACAGTCAATGGTCTAATAATTCCCGTGGATCGTTTTACCGTTTTGCAAGAGAAGATGAAGTTGGCTCATTGATTAAGGTGAGCCGGAAACAGTTACTTTGGGGGACTGTCTTTCTTCCTCTGGTTTATTCATTCCACAATTTGGAACAGACATTTAGGGAAAACAGGGGTAAAACAGCTTTGATACCAAACATGGTTTTTAGGGAACCTATGATACTTCACAGTTATAACAATTAGGATTTGGGTGAACTAGCATTACGAGAGTCTGGCTCAAAACAATATGACCTTGGCGCAATAAAAAGGGATATTTACAACTTACAATATGGCGTTCATGTTTCGTAGGTAAACCTCCTAAAAATCCGGATTCCAAAGGATGGTTGGGAAAACGACCAAGGTATTGGACAAGAATATCTACTGGGAGGTATGGTTATATGTTGGAGACATCATACATCCAGATAAGTCCAAGAATGCTTCGGCCATTACAAATGGGTTGGATACAGCAAAATCTAGACACACGCTAGCAACAAACATCACAATAAACATCACATCAATTCAATTGTAGAGGTTGTAAACCATTGTAGCGCGACGCCATAGCATCAGTGTCTTATACACTGTAGCATAGTTGGGCACATTTCAGGTACTTGGATAAAAATAATAATGCGGTACAAATGCTTGAATTGTGTTGAAATCAAGAGCAATGACTCACCTGACAAAATTAACTCGTGTAGGAAAGCCGGCTAAGCAGCTTTCAATGCAAAATCTGACCTTCAATAATGTTGCAAATGTGTAACTAGCTTGCTAGCTAATAACTAGCTACTAGCTAGCGAGCTAATTCTAGTTCGCTCATCGCCATGTTCATTTCCATAGGGCGATTATTCATCGATACCGAGATAACGGGAAGGCTTCCAGCTATGAAATTGGACGAATGGCTGCAGTACGATACGAACTGCGAACCTTTTATGGTTTGGCGCCTGGGGTGTAACGGGGACGGCGTGGGAGGGCGCGTAAGTACGAAAATATTGTTATAACCATTGTTAGTATTGTCGGCATCGTCTCTCATTGGACAGCCAAAGTTCGGACAATGACAACGTGTATACTGACGTGCGTGCCTAGACACACACTAGTGTAGCACGATAAATCTAAAACAACGTTACCAAAGAAATTGTATTCAAGCCGAAAAATAAACCAACTCTAAAAACAAAGCAAAATAAACAAAGTCAAAACCTGGTTAAGAGGCCATCAAGTCGAGAGTGGTTCGGCCCTTCAAAGGAGTGGTATCAACACACCAAAACTAACGAAATAAAACAAATTACAACAAAATTAAAACCAAACCAAAAACCTATCAAGAGGTGACCAAGTTAAGAATGGTTCAGCCTATAGGCAAAATGTAGTATCAAATTGTGGAAACCCAATTTCTTGTTGACGTGCCACTTTATTACACATCTGCACTGTAGTAGAGTTGAGTCTAATACACAATTTAAAAAAAAAAAGGACTGATATCATATCAAAAACCAAAACTGGTAAAAGGGGCCGCCAAGTTCCGAATGGTTCGGCCTTTCATAGGAGTGATATCAACACACCAAAACATTCGCCAACTTAATCGGGCCGAAAAATAATTTGTACGTTAAATGAAAACTTGAACATTGCTACCCAAAGTAGAAATGTTCTAGTTTTCATTTAACATTCGAACTATTAAGCGGTATGATTAACTTGGCGAATGTTTTGGTGTGTTGATATCACTCCTTTGCAGGGCCGAACCATTCGGAACTTGGCGGCCCCTTTTTACCAGTTTTGGTTTTTGATATGATACAACTTACTCAAACATGAGCGGTTACGATCAGGCCAAGAACAAGAGCCAGAATACCAGGTGATTGACATGAGTTTATTTCACGAGCCTCGGCCCTCGGCCATGCGCCCAGAATACCAGGGAAGACAAGATAACAATAGAACACCACATCAATGGTTACCTGGTACTGAACAATTAAAACACAGCAAAGAAATAATAGAGACAAAACTTATCAGAACTAAGTCTGCATGTTAGGGAGTTGTAGTGACAAGGGCAACAGCTCTAGGTGCATACGGAAAGACACTCTCTGTCAATGATCAGCCCACCAGACGGGATATTTACCTTAGTTGCGAGAAATAACTATTCCATTACGTCTCTGCACAGAGTAAGTCTCGGGGAACAGTAAAAGGGTAGGTTTAAAGGTGGTGAAGTGATAGGATGCGAGAAGAGGGCAATGTCTGGAGACTCTACCTTCACTAGACGTTAAAAACGTTAATAATTACTTAACTCAACAGAGTCTATTTATAAAATATATTAATTAGTTACTAGTTTTCATTTAAATAATGTGAATATCAAAATGCAAGAACAGCATTAGTAGTGGTATGGTAGAGAATAATAATGATAGAAATGCAATGATGAGTGTGATGGAGGATGTTTACACGAGAAAAAAGGAATGACCTTGAATTGGTAATTCAAGGTCATCCTCGGGCTATCTTCCAAACCAGATACGATATGACAAAAACGTAAATAAGAAAGTTGACTCGAGAAGACAATACGACCAACAACAACAAAAAAAAACAGATTCAAAATAGGTTATTAAATAAATAGTTACGATGATGTTTAAAAGCTAAACATGCTGGCTGCACTGTAGGGAAGCCAACTGCCGAGAAGTTGGCTTGACTGCCGTGCAGCCAGCATGTTCAGAGTTAGCTTTTAAACATCATCGTAACTATTTTATTTATTATCCGATTTTGAATCTGTTTTTTTTTCGTTGGTCATATTGTCTTCTTGCGTCCTACTTTCTAATTTACTTTTTTGTCGTATCGTATCTCGTATGGAACTATGGAAGATAGCACGAGGATGACCTTGAAATATCAAGTGAGGGTCATTCCTTTTTTCTCGTGTAAATGCCCCCATCACACCCATCATTACTTTTCTATCATTATTATTCTCTCATTAGCCACTCACAGGATATTATGAGGCGCCGTTTGGGACATAATTAAGTTGCCTAAAATATATATAATGTGGCGAATGTATAAAATATTTTGCGCATGTATATAATATTTTGTCACATTTATAAATATTTAACATAAATAAAATTATGTTCCATACATAAAACATTTTCCATATATAAAATTTTTTCTGTATATAAAATGTTTTCCATATATGCAATTTTTTCCATGATATAAAGTTTTCTCGTGCAATCCTCATACACAAAATTTTTGTGCGCATCAATCTGCACAGGTCTCCGACCAAGGTGAGCAAAGGGGCCATCTACCGGCAGACAGTGCAGCTATGGCCTGCGTAGTCAAGGCCAACTGATAGAGTAGCTGCCTTCTTTGCTCCAACGCAGCTACTATCTCAACTGGCCATGCGTGTAGTGGCGTGGCGCGTTAGCTTATGTTGCCTATTAACGCAACAAAAAAATAATTAAAACGTGAATTTAAATGGTGCCTTAGTATTAAAACTAAGCGTAACGCCATGGCAGAAAGAAGTAATTATCGTAGAAATGATACTGTGCTACGAAATTTCATTTTTTATAGCACAGATGTAATTAATTTCTACTTTTTTTCTGTCATGGTGTCAGCATATTAACATATTATTTAAAAGTACATTTTTATTTTCATGCTTTTTCTCAAAATTGCTTTAAAATTGGCACCTACTTGGAAATGAATTGCGTTCTGTTCTGTCCTGTTGCGTTAATAGGCAACAGGAGCTAACGCGCCACGCCACTACATGCAAGGCCAGCTGAGATAGTAGCTGCGTTGGAGCAAAGAACGCAGCTACTATCTCAGTTGGCCTTGACTACACAGGCCATAACTGCACTGTGTGCCGGTAGATGGCCCCGTTGCTCACTTTGGTCGGAGACCTGCGCAGATTGATGCGCACAAAATTTTGATATATGAGGATTGCACGAGGAAACTTTATATATGGGAATTATTTTATATTTGGAAAAAAATGTAATATATGAAAAATATTTAACATATGGAAAATATTGGAAGTATTTTATGTATAGAAAATAATTTATATTTGGAAAAAAATTTTATATGGAAAGTATTTTATATAAGGGAAATATTTAATGTATGGAACATAATTTTGTATATGTTAAAATATTTATATATGTGACAAAATATTATATACATGCGCAAAATATTTTATATTCGCTACATCATATATATTTTAGGCAACTTAATTATGTCCCAAACGGCACCTCATAGGACATCGGCTCGTAACACTTTAGTTTGGATCACCCTATATATATTAATAAAAATCTTGAAATACTGTGTGTTGTTGGGTCGGTAGGAAAGCTTAAGACTGGTCAGTATTACACAAAAATAGTAAAACCAGTGATCCTTCTTAACGGGGGCAATTTAAGCTATATGTCAGGTTGGGTTGTAAGGTAAGGGACGTCACAGGACTGCCAAAGTCAAGTAGAGACTCTCTGTTCACCCTAAGAGAAGGGTGGTGTGTACCTCTGAGTGACCAGATAGGCTACAAGCTTGATTATCTGTCTGATAAATCTAAGCGAACCTACTTTACGAAGTGATGCTGTTGCTGAGGTATTCGTCGACAGCAAATGCTTGTTACAAGACGACTGGAAAGAATACTTCAATACCGCGAACAAACAGATTAGAAATCTAAATGAACCTACTTTACCGAGTGATGCGGCTACAAAGAAATTTGTGCATGAAAACTGTTTTCTGCTAATAATTTTCTGCATGTAAAATCCTTTGTAAAAAGCAGGTGATTGGTTTGTTAATTCCGGTCCTCTTCCAAGCTTCGTATGTACAAGTTCTGGTTTGATCTATAAAGCAATTTTATACTGCACTGAGTCGAGCGTAGCACTCGTTGGTAGACGTAAAGTAGGAAAGGTGGTCTGCTACATTACTAAAGGACGAGCATACAACAACTACCGATTTCAAAATTCCTTATGAAATAATAAAAAATTTGCCCATCGCGGTACAGGCACTCGAAGATTTTCATACAGAAGACGTTTATTTCCAGTTAGATTTGCACGTAAGTTTTCAATAAATGACTTATCTCATCCTATCTAGAACAGCTTTGTAATTACGAGCCTTAAGAGAATGCATTAGGAAAAATAGGCAAAAGTGACTGCACCAAATTTGGTCAAGTTTTGTACACGTTCGCAATTGTATTTAATTCCCGGTCCCAAGTAGTTAATCACGGACCAGGGAGGACCCATGTTGTCAAAACTATCAAAATAAAAGAGTTCTCCCACAATGGTGGAATAGGCTAGCCAGTGACTTCCATCTCCATCGTGGAAATATTCCAAGTTTACGATTCCATTTTCACTAGTCGCCCAAAGTTTTAAGGGACGTGTGTGTGTCTATACTAAAAATACCTAAAGTTTTGGATGATTTTCATTACTCTACCAGTCAATTAAAATCAAAGTTCGTTAAAGGTTTTTAAAGTTGATTAACCCTGGGTGACCTAAGTAAAGATCTCTGCCACGGAGCAAATTTTTGCTTCTTTTTTTGTTTAGTTTTTTTTTCTTCGAGCTGAAATCTTCCATTTGCTTGTGATGTGGCATGCGTTTATTTAGAATTTTTCCACCGTTGTTTGCCTTTTTTACGGCTGATACCACCCTTGCAGTCCTCCCGCCAAGCTTCCAATACCGGCTAAAATCAGTCGTAGCAATGCCAAAGGTAAAAAAACCGCCTTTGTTTTTGCGTAATTTTGTTTTGAGCGCCTACTTATTTTTTATTAATATTTAATAGACCACTTCAACTTTGGCTCTATCCAACTTTTGATTTATTTTCCTGTCTCCAGTGAGCAGAGCGTGACAGGTAGTGTTAGCTGGTACTGCTGATCTAAACTTTAGTTTGACTTGTACGTCCACGATTGAAGCCTCTTAGATTGTTTGGAGTAATCCGACACCCCAAGAGGTTAGGCTTTCATGGCCTGACGCAAGTCAAAACTTGCAATCATTGATGTCATAACAAAGCCATTCTGTATAGGCCGACGTACTCTCTAGTGGCAAATTAGCGTTCAAATCTAGAAGCGGATATCTTTCGGAATTTATAGTAACGTGAGCATCTTGCAGAATGCAGTGGTCGATCACGGCCAAATTTTTAACTAATATTCCGGCTGTGTCTGTTAGTTTGAAAAACTAGAACTATCCACCTAAGATTTTCAACGTAGTCAGCATGCGCCAGGTGAAGCTGGTGTTTTGCGGTAGCTCGCAGCTGTCTTAATACCCAGTGTCTAAATCCTAAATCCACGTTGGCTTCGTGGTAAATGAGATTGCAGAGTTTAAGTTTTGGTGGTTTGGTACCATAAAGTTGGGGAATACGCTACAAAATGCTATTTTGAACGACTTTGTTATTGGCCACTAACGCAAATTTGAAGATGGCATTCGTATGTCTTGCCCTTATGCAGGATAGCATGTGTTTAGTTCCATAAATTAGCTTGTGGTAATTTTCAAAAAATCCCATGATGTGTTTCAATAGGACGGCGAAGGTAAAGCTTCTTTTGGGGGTTGTTTCAACAATGATGGGCAAATGGTACTGTTTGAATCCCGCATTGTTGGTTAGTTCAGCAGTGCCCAGCACTAACCGAGAAAGGCCGGTTGCTCTGCCAAGCCGTAAGAGATTAATCCCTTCATTAGAGTACCGAAACCTGGATAATTTAACTCATAGACTTATTTATCACCTTGATGGTATTTGATATTAGAAAACAGAAACATGGGACCATTATTAATAACACTAGCTACATTAGCCTCCGCGTATGTAATTGTTGGCAATGTGCAGACAAAATCTACGTGTTTGACGTTTATTCGGATTTCTGAGCACTAATCATTTTTGATTTGATTTGTTTTATTAAGGACTTGGCCCAAAACCTCTCGCCCTACTACAACAACTAATCACTACTAACCTATAATCTAGACCGATCATTTTTTAGATTAGTGCCAACAATAGGATTGTATTCGAGGTATGTGTAAGATTCGTTGATACTTAAGCAATCTTCTACTACGCTCATTTTCTGTGTGTTATAAATTTGATGAAAGCTTTGTTTTTAGGTATCAAACCGTTTGAGTTTTTTATTATCTAAGATAAATAAGAAAGAAAGAGTAAGAGTAAGAAAGAGTCCTTCCCTTTTTTTCTAAATACAAGCATTTTAGAAATTTTAGAAATTTCTTAGTTCTCAAATTAAGTCACACCATGAGAAATTCTCCATTTAAATCCAACGGCTCTTTGGTCTGAGACGTGAGCCAAACTCTTATATTTCAGAATAAATTGGTAGCAACTGGGAGGGAAATGACATTATGAAGGGATTCTATGATTTTGAAACCAGGAGGTGAATTTCCATTAAAGGAATATAAAGTGGGTTGGGTGTCGCTGTTAGGTAAGAATTGTCTATGACATCAACGTGCATAAAAGTTGTGCTAACGGTCATAATGTCAACAGCATTTTGACTTTCTTGATTTCTGACATAGTTGCCAAAGTCAAAATATCAAATCGGAAGCAAATTCTTGCCACCCAAAAAGGATATTTCGTAATTTGGATCGATATTTATCAAGTCGGTTCTTAAAGTGTTAAGATTCTGAACAATTGAAATGGCTTCCTTACTGTGATCATTTGCATCTATCGCTGACTTGAGAAATTTAATCAAATCCTCGATTTCATAAGCACCAGAAATGATGTAGCGCTCTCTGCCAGGAAGCACCAGCATCGGTTATGTATTGAATTAAGTTATTTTTTTAGGTAATGTTGTGTATGCTATTATACATTTTTTAAATTAAGCAGTGCCAATTCGTAACTTTTCCAAAGTCCACATGAATGGGAATGTTCAGATTAATTCTCGCGTCAGAGTCTTTGCCGGTGTGAATAATTGAACAGGAATTCATAATTTTATCTTTTTTTTACCAGTTTTTCCCTCTAAATCTAAAATTACTTTAAAAATGACTTAGAAATCTTGAGTCAAGGTCATTGTATATGAAATTGCAGTTGGCATTTCGAGTCAGGTTATTTTACAGTGGGGTTGAGCTTGAAATTTTCAGTGAAGGACATTTTTTTAATGGGCTAGGCCTTGCTATTTGGAATCAAGGCCTTTTTTTGGCGTGGGTCAGGCCACGGGAAGAGAACTCCACCACTTCAGTTCCACTATTCATGCGTGAAATAGCGATAGAACTATTCGTACAATTTAACAAAAATCAGAACTGATGTACGTGGGGGGGGGGGGGGGGAGGGGAGAAGAGTGGTGTGTAATGGTATACCGTGTGGTAAATCGTATGATAAAAAAAGGTATTAGAAAGCACTATACACCCCCCCCCCTCGAAAATGTATATCCAGTTTCACTTAACAAGTTGTAAACATGACGGAAAGCCAAATGAGCTGAAAAAATATTTTTTTTAAGACGGATGCAACCTATTTACTTTGCCAGACTGCGTGAGCGGAAATTAGACAACTGGCGTTTGGTCTCAACTGGCATTTGTATATAAAAATCAGTTTGCAAGTAGTAGTTTTGTTAAGATTATAAACTCGAGTGTACATAATGCGTGTTATGTTCATACTTTTCACGGTAGGAATCAAAAGGGTCGAGCGAATTCATTGTTGACAGGGTATCAATTAAAAGCTTGGACGTGGCCATGGACGTGGCGGCATCAGAGAGAATAGTCTCCTTCTAGAATCTTACTCAAAGGTAGTATTCTCACAGGTCGTGTAGTGTGTATGTTTGGCTGCCAGAACCAGAAGTAGTATTTCGTAAGTGTGAAATGTTAGTTAGTGCTCCCTGTCGTCGTTAGTTTATAGGTAGTGTCTTATGGCTTCTCTTGGTTGAATGGAAGTGTTTTTGCGTGAAACGATACTTATGATTCATGGGCTAAGATAATATATAAGATAGAATAGAGAGATGTACGCCTATATGGCGGAAGACAATAGAAAGGGGCGTGGCTAATCCCCCCTCACCCCCTCCCCTATTGTGTAAGCCTTAATCCGATGACGTCATCGTTAATCCGCTGGGTAGTCGCGGTAAATTTCTCGGAATTGAGAAGGAGGATGTTGACTTGCACCCATGTGACGTCATGAAGGTGGGCGCCATTTTTTCTTTCCTTTCTTTCTTCCTATTCGTCCTCCATTTTTTTATTTTCCTTCGTTTCTTCTTTTCTTTTTCCTGTTTTATTAAATTAGTATTGAATCAGTGAAAAAAATTTTTCTCAGCTGTGGCGAGATTCGAACCACCATCACCTGGCTTATCAGATGAGTTAGTGACTAACGTCCCAGCCCACTACACCACGACGACAAGTTGGAAAGGAAGGTTGAGTTGTTGGTCTTAAAGATAAGATTGGAGTTGAAGGAGATGACATCACGAGGCATGTAGTTTTTAGAGGAAGTTGACGATTTAAAAAATTATCTTCAGGACTATTAATTAAAAAAAGCCTCTCTACAGGCTGCCATTACAGTACAAATAAGATTTAGTTAACTAGCAGTCTTTTTATTTAAAAGATGGTCCCCCACCCCTACCTTTTAAAAATTACCTAAGTAGCAGCCTTTTAAACAAGGTCCCCCTGCCCCCCTCCCCACTCCTACCTTTTAAAAATTACCTAAGTAGCACCATTTTAAAGATGCCTCACCCCCCCCCTCCTCACCCATACTTTTAAAAAGTTTCACCTAAGTACCAACCTTTTAAAGATGCCTCCCTCCCCCTCCCCCACCCCTACCTTTAAAAAAGTTTCACCTAAATAGCAGCCTTTTAAAGATGCCTCCCTCCCCTCCCCACCCCCACTTATTAAAAAAATTACCTAAGTAGCAGCCTTTTAAAGATGCCTCCCTCCCCCACCCCCACCTTAAAAAAATTACCTAAATAGCAGTCTTTTAAAGATGGTCCCCCAAAACTCTTGCCTATTAGAAGAGAAATATTGCCCTTGCTAAAACTTAAGGAATAAAAATTATGGCACAGTACTTGAATACTGGAAAAAGATGCAGTTATAATTTCTGTTTTAATTTGGTCCAGGAAAGTGACTTTAAATCCCCATTCCTCCCCCTTATCAGATAACGATAGGGGTGGGCTGTTGCTAAGTGGGGGTGACACAGGTGATTAGCCTGGCGTGTCTGGGCATGAAAATCTGCACAAGTGGTTACTAAGGGAGATAACCCATCCCCTCCCCCCTACCCTCAGATAAACGATTCTTTCTTTAAAGTAAAGAAAATAAATATTAATTTTATGGCATACTCCTTTAAAAGCAAAAAAAAAAGAATCATGACTGTTAAATTTATTCTTTCTGTTGGAAAACCTTCCTGTAACACTTTAAGATTGAATATTGGAAAAGATGCATTTTATTTGTTTTAAGTTGGACCAGGAAGTTGACTCCCCACCTCCCTATCAAAGTAACAATCTAAGAATACAAAGGAGGGTGGCTAGTAGCTTTATCATAGGAATTTCCCCCTTCAAGTGCAGTGACCCCTTGGCAGCATTTTACGGACAGTATTATAAAGCTGAGTTATAATACGGACAGTATTTTAAAGCTGAGATATAATCCAAAAACAAGATATACATTTTAGGATGGTAATAAAAAAAAAATGTAACAAACAAACAAACAACCAGACAGACAGAATCACTGACAGACTGTAACAAATAAAAAATTAAATTAAAAAAAAATGACAATTTGAATGTACAATAGGTCACGTGTAAAATAGCTACCACTCATCTAAAGATGCCCCCCTCCCCACCCCCTACCTTAAAAACGCTTACCTAAATGGCATCATCTACAGATGTCTCCCCCCCCCTCCCGCTCCTGCCAAACTCGATTTCATCTAAAGATGTCTCTGTCCCCCCCCCCCCAAAAAAAAAATGTACAACTAACACAGAGTCGCCGTATTGTCCCATGGGCCAACAATGACAAATTTTTACGGGAGAGAACATTGTTATTGCTCACGCTCGTGTCGATTCTTGCACGTGCGCTTCAATACGTGTGCTGTATGCCAAGGGCGCATCAAAAAACAATCATTTGTAATAAACACTGTAGATGCAAGTTTTATTTTAGTGATAGGATTTTTTCCCTTACTTTTTTTTAATGAGTGTAGCTGTTACAAAACTAGAATTGAAAGACTGAAAGAGTTTCGAGGTGACCGAGTAAAGACTACTGTCTGCGCTCGTGTTGAAAGTGGCACGTGAAAAAAAAAACATGTATTTCGGTGCTATGGCAGCAATGCTCGTAAAATAGTTAACTTACACGCGACCCACAGTGGCAAATGCCGGGTTGGGTGCACAGGTGTCAAAAGCGATTCACAGTCATTAAAGCCAAACTTTGTTTTACAGGTAAGCAAAACAATAAAGTTGGCGACCGACTCAGGTACTAACCGAAGATTTGAGTAACACACAAAATGAAACACTCTTAGAGATGACTGGACAGACACACGCAGATATGCTCGTGTCGAGTGTGGCACGTGAAAATAGTTAGCTTTTTCTTGCATCCACCCAATGGCAAAGACCGGTGGCGTACACTTGCATCAAAATATTTACTGCATTAAAGTCAAGTTTTTGTTTTACGGGGAAACAAAACAATAAAATTGGGATGCGATTCTGTTACAAACTGAAGATATGAGCAACACACAAAAGAAATAAAACTTGGTACTACTAAGATTCAGCTGAAAACTCTTTTTATTCACTATTGGTACTACAATCAAAAACATTTTCACTAATTATTTTTACAAGATGTCACTTTACAGCAAGATATCTTTATGATACATAGTTACAACTGAACACTACATTCTACTGTCTTAAGAATTACATCATCGTTGTTGGTGCAGTAAAATATTTCTAAGTTAAGTACCCTTTCTGAGTGTCAAACAATACGACATAAGTTTCAGTAAGATATTTTACAACTGCTGTTTACAAACTTCCAACTGCTCTCATTAAGTTACCTAAGTACGGTACCCATATGGACGTGTCTGAAATTCGGGGAGGAGAACATTTTTGTCATATGCAAATTTGTATGTCTTGTAGGTGTTGGCATTTGTGAGTGCACCAGTCTGTTTGTTACGCTTGATTGTTTCAGCAGGGATTCGTATGGACTCATTACGGTTAGAGTTGACAATAAAGTCTTTCATTACGTCAAAATTTAAAAGTTCAGAGGTCCTGTAAGACTGTGTAATTCCCCGCACTTTCCATTCACTGCAACCATTCGTGAGCATATATCCATAGTTTTTAGGCCCACCACTCACAAACTCTGCAATACTGACGTTAGGACCGTACCCTTCAAGCTCGCTTCTCATTTTTCCTAAGAAATCACCTACTTCACCCTCAAGAGGATCACACTCTTTGGGGTGTATATATATTAAATAATCTGTGTCGCAGTACAGGGTCCCCTCCCCTACCATATCAAGGTACTTGTAGAGGTGAAGGCTGCAATAACAACATTAGTGTAAGCTGACGAAGTTACAAAGTCTTTGCAACTGTTGTAGGTCACCATGAGGGTTTCATGGTTGACAATGTGAACTTGTGTGATCTGGTATTCTTCTGAATTTAGTAGCTTCTGCCAATCTTTAACAGTGTTGATATACTCAGTCTTGGCGAAGTTGTCACGCATGCCATAACGTCCCCAGAAGCTATTAAGACAGAGTTTAGCAAGGCTTCTGAGTCCTGGATTTGGTTTGATGTTGTTAGGATCTAATGTAACACCCTCCACATCTTTAATTGCATCTCTAAACAAGGTTTGCAGCTCAGGGTCATCTTTCGTCCACGAGGGGTATCCAGATGCTTCAGTCTTCAGTTTGACAAAAGTGTTTATGTACTCTGGAAACAGTTCCATGGTTGTTTCTACATAGTGCCATACCTCATATGTTTTCTGAACAATGTAACCTTTATTGATAGCCATTACAATTCCAGGAGTGCACCATGTTCCCTCCACTGCCCTTTCAGCATCATTTGCAGACATGGGGTTTGCTGCCGACTCTCTGCACAGCTAAACCAAAGTGGAAAAAGAAGCTTCCCTTTACTTCTTAGTGGTAAAACTGG
>JAHWFP010182400.1:0-14146 GCA_023313725.1 Lithobius niger
GCGGCATTTGGTTTCAAAGGTCGTGGGTTCAATTCACCGCTCAGGCAGTCCGACATGTAAGTCCAAAAGGCAACGAAAATCGGTTTGCATACACATTTATTTAACCGAATAATGTCACATTTTTTCGATTCGGAGCATTGCAACCTTCCAACAAGCAGGAAAACGAAAACCGTTTAGTTTGCTACTTATCTCGGACGGAGATAAATCACCCTGATCGATCATCATTTTGTTACGCCATTAGGCTATACCTTTACGGGTGAATTGATTTTAAGTGATCGATGGAATTTGACGTATTTGAGCAGCTGGATTGATCCTCTTGTTCATTTGTATGTCAATTTTGGAGCATGTCCTCTCCAGGAAACGTTGTCCTTTTGGATTCGTTGCCAAATGATTAGTAATGAACGTCAAGTGAAAGTCAGTTCCGTAATATAGCTAACGTCAGCAACATTATTGTTATAAAGGAACATGACAGTGATGCAACAGTGAACCATTATTCACTTGCAGTTATCGTCGAGTTGTGACCATGAATGCCGTACTTTCTGTTCTGGGGTTGATGTGTCTGGCTGCTGCAGTTTCTGCTGTAGGTGAACTTCCACAGGTAAGAAAATTTGGTGCTAAGCTGAGAAGATGTGGACTAAAACATACGGTTAACAGCACTTTAAAGACTTGTGTTTGCTTTAACACTGTTTGAAGCACAGAAGAAAACATTTAAACTGAGAATTTTTGTTTTCTTTCTGCAAAACGAGCACCATGCCGACTAAACTGAAAATACCACGGTGAAAAGACCACACCAAAGCTTTCTGCTTCAGTAATTGTACATAACGAAGATCGTTTCAGAATGGTCGCGACAAAAAAAAAAACAACAACACTGCGCTATAGGTTACAGTGTATCTCATCTCATTAAAAGGACGCAGTTTCGCTTTCATTCTCAATATGCCCATATTAGGGAAATGACGTCACTATCGTTAATCATCGGATATTTACGGAAACACGAAGCTGCTTCTCGGTAGCGTTCGTCGTATAGTTATGCCCGTGTTAGGCCAATGAAGTTACTTTCATGAATCGTCGGACTTTTAGGGAAACACCAAGACGTATTTCGGTCAGGGTACGTTTATTTATTTATTTATTTATATATATTAGTCGTAAGCACCGTAAGGCATTATGCCACGCGCCATGGCTGTTTGCTGTGACGTGCATATCACGTGACTGGGCTAGTCCAATCAGACGGCCAAACAGCCGTTGTTCTCGTTCGTCATTGGCTAACTCATGGTGACGTCACGGCAAACAGCCATTGCGCATGGTTTAGAACAATATCTAAAATCAGGGTGGCGTTCAAAAGCTCATGATGAAATTCCCTGATTTTTCCAGGTTTTCCAGATCAATACTAACACTTTTCCCTGATTTTTTTTTCTGGTCGAAGGAAGGTGCAGTACAGGACTCAACATTTTTTTTTCACATATTCACTCAAATCGCCATAACTATATCACATTGCACTGCTAAGTCAAAATTTGCACTGACCTAGCTTGTATTGGACAGAGCAGGAAAAGGACACAATCTGAACAAAACTAAAAACTCACTTAACATGTAACGTCTCACATTACTTAGGCGTAAGTAGTTTTGCTTTATCAGAAATAAAGCAAAAAGCAAATGAAGTTTTAACTGAAATAAAATGAAGGTTTTAGAAGTAGAAAATTAAATCCTAATTACCATATTTTTTATAAGTGAAAGATTTTCAGGAAAATGTTCAAATTCCCTGATTTTCGGTAAATATTTTTCAAATTCCCTGAAATTTTTCCCTGAATTTTTGAGATCTGACAAACTCCCTGAATTTTCCAGGTTTTCCCGATTTTCCAGGAGAACGCCACCCTAAAAATAAAAACAAACAACCCCAATACAACTATGTATCCGAGTGGCTGCACTGTGGAGGAGTATGCTGAGCAACCAAACTTTGGTTGAATGAATTAAAGTTTTGAGTTTGCACAGTTTCAACTTGTTAAAATCATTCCTCTAACAGATAGTTTTCGGAGGAAAAAAAGAATTGGCTAGAACGTTTGTTCTGCACTGAAGTCTTCTAATCTTCTTAACGTGATCCTGCCTCCCCATAGGGAGACAAGGTAGTCAACAGGATCCAATACTATGTTTCAGTGAAAAATCTTGTGCAACAGTCCTAGTCGCCGGTCCATTCTACGAACATGCCAAGGCTGCCATCCTAAATTGTTCATCATGCCGGACACGCACGCACTTTAGTGAATTCATTAAACACCATACGGGTAGCACCACGATGCACGCTTTCAAGAGCATCAATTAAAAACTGAGTTGGGTTCCCACACTGCACAGCAGTAGTCAAATTTACATCTAACCAACGCATTAAAGCATTAAAAACTAAATCTCTGGTGCGTGGTGGAGTGCCGTGAAGTACACGGTTTACGAATCTGACCTTGGCGTTTCAGCTTGCATTTCAGCTTGTTAGTAATTTGTACTCCTAGAATTATTGACAGCTTATCCACTACCTAAAGACTATCGCCACCCATAGTGTACTCTGGAAACCATATTTGTATTTCTAGAAACTGATAAAACTTTGGTCTTGGTAGCATTCAGATTCATTTTCCACTTGACGCACCGGTCTGCGATACGCTCCAAATAATTTTGTAAAATTTCTCTATCCATAGTCCCAAAAATAATTCTGAACAATGTGGAATCATTCGCGAAGATGCCTTGTTAAATTCAATGTCTTCGGTTAAGTCGTTAACGTAAATTGAAAACAGAAAAGGGCCACTAACAGATCCCTGCGGCACATCAGATGAGATTGGAGCTTCCGTCGACCTTGCACCATTTTCAACCATAAACTGTTTCCTTTGAAGGAAGGCACGATACCAGTCGACAATCCGTGTCGATGCGCCAAAACTTTTCAGTTACAGAAGCAACAGGTCGTGAGGCACTGTGTAGAATGCTTTGGTCTAAAACTAAACATCGTAAATCAAAATTACTTCGTAAATCGAAAAAAAATCGAAATCATAAGTCGAAATCGAAACCGTAAAACGACCTTTCGGAGAATGCTTCTAAATTTCGGAGAATCGTTTTGCAGAAAGAAAAAATTCTCAAACCGAATGCCACTCGTGCTCCTATGAAATTTATATAGTTTGCACGTTTTATCACTCAACTCCTTTCCACCAAATTTCACTCGACCTTCGGTCTTGGGAAATTAAATCTGGAAAAAAATTTCATGCTAAAACAACACAAATTATCGATTTCATTGGAGCACTCGTGGTATTACAGCCGACAATGACGTCTATGGAGTCACACGCAAAGGATCAAACTTTATTGTGAAAGTACTAATTTGATCCGCCTTTGAAATACGGTAAGTTAAGCTGCGTAGAAATAATCAACACGGTTTTTGACACGTTCGGCCCAATTATTGGGCAGCAAATATTAGCAAATACTAAAACACAAAAGCTTCATTAAAGAATATCGGGTCAACTATCATTCTCAACCCAAGGCGTAATAAAACATCCTCAATACACGCTGCGGTGTGGGTGCTAATAACTTTAAAATTCAAACATTTACATGATCAAATGTGAAAAGAGTACGTACTCTAAAACTGCAACATTATATGGGAAGTTTTCATTGTAGTCTTTTACAAAGCAATAACACATAACTCAAAAAAGAATTAAATGAATAAAAGAACTGTCTCGAAATTCCGTATACCCAGAATTTCACTACAATGTAAAAATAAATTTTAACGGGGACGAGTAGAGACGAAGCGGAGGAGAGAGACGAAGCTTCTTTGCAACTGGTCGCCAAATGGGTAAGTTACCGGTTACGAGTTACCGGTTACAGTCACTGCACAGTTTGGGACATTTTTTAGGTGCCGATTCACCGAAATGACCGATTCACCGATTCACCGAAATGACAGCCTGCAGCATCTAGCGCCATCTACCATTATTTAGTTCTATGTAGCACTTGATTTCAACAAGCGAAGGGATGCGCAAAGAAATTTCTTTTAACACAACAAACTAGCCACGTGCCTCCTTAATGATTGAATGTAAAGTCGGTGCGTCCACGTGCACCAGGGAGCAAATGTCAAGATAACGATATCACTGTCACTAGCGGTTTAATATCTGCGTTTCAAAACGGTCGACAGCTGGAAAAAAACGTCTGTGATGTCGTTAGGCTTAACTTCACCGCTTGTTCCCTGGTGGACGTGGACGCAGCAACTTTACACTCACTAATTTAGGAGGCACGTGGTTTGCTCGCTTAAAAAAAAAAGAAACTCATTTGTTTGTTCCTTCGCTTGCTGTAAGTAAGTGCTAGACAGACCAGCATAGCGGTAAATGGCTAAGATGCTGCTGCTTGTCATTTGGTGGCAATCCCCCTTTAAGTTTTATGTTTGGTGTGATTTTTTTCTCACTTTTTTTTTGCCTCTGCACCCTTTTTCAAGTTTTTCTTTTCATTTTGTTACATCTAAACGTATTGTAACCACCGTTAGGTTACGATTCCAATCAAGTGAAGGTTAATAGCCGGGTGGCCCCATAAGAATAATTAAAAAAAAACCCGCAGTTTTGAAATATCAGTTCCAAATAATAATGACGCATTACAAATTAAATACAGATGCAAACCTGTTTCCATTACCCCTTTGGACTTGGATGTCAATCTACCCAAGAAGGGATTTGAAACCCGTTTTCTACAGTCATGTATTTGTTTAATTTTAACTGAATCTGTTATTTGGCTTTCTGACCAGTAATATCAAGAATTTATAGGGTTGGGGTTAGGTATAAGAAATCACTCTTCACAGCATCGGCTTCATTATGACGCCCTTCTGTTTCTCTCCACAGTGCCCCTTGCAGCTAACCCATTAAGGCTCCAGCATAGAGTTATATACAATAATACTACGTCGTGTCACTGCTTTATAGGCAGGAACCGCCCCGGTGGTGTAGTGGTTAGAGCACCCGGGTATAGTCTGTTCCACATTATGTTTGCAGGAAAATGACTGTATGAAGCCACGTTGTCTTCCACTAATGAGGGCAAAAACATGTGAATATCGCACTCGTAGACTAACAATAACTGTTTAGAGTTTACAAGTGTGATATATCAACAGGTTTTTGCACTCATATTGCAAGGAAACGTGGCGTCGTACAGTCAGTTTCCTGCAAACATAATGTGGAACAGCGTATAGTAAGTGGCATGTCTTAGGTTCGAATCCCAAATGGGGCAGTTTTCTTTTCTTTCTTTCTGAGATTGGTTTATCTTGTATGCTCGCAAGGCCAGTCTTTAATGCAGGATGTGGTGATTTATTCTTTGTTTGTTGCTCCATTCTTTGTTTTTAATTTGCAGGGTTCGTACAAACCTTGAAAAGCATTGAAAAGCATTAAATTTCACTTGGGGTATTTCCAGGCTTTGTAAACTCGTCGACAAAATTCTTAGTTGGCCTGAAAAAGCCTTAAATTGAGTAACAAACTTTCGGTTTGTCGTTTGTTTTTCAATTGTGTCTGAATGACGAAGTTTGTAGTGATAAAGAAAAATAATAGAGATAAACAAATAAATATAGGTATAAAGGCTTGGACTGATGGCCTTGATGCCCGGATTCCATCCTTGGGGTAAAACGTGTTACGGTTTGGTTTATAATACTTTTGAGGTTGGATGACCGATAATGGGATCAAGAACTTTGGTTGCACGATGACAAGTTTAAGAACAATTATTCACTTTTCTTGGCCTGGAAATTTAAACCTCGCAGCCTTGAAAAGTTTTAAAATGGCCTGAAAATTCATGTGGTGAGTTCAGTACGAACCCTGAATTTGTCAAATTCTGTTCTCCCCACGTTTTAAATCAGTTTTTTTCTTTTTTTCAGGGTGACAAGTGTTTCGATCAAGATAAGGTAAGATCAAAGTTACGGCAAGATCCTCTTGTAACCAAATTGATAATTTTTTATGGTAAGTTTTTATAATTTTTATAAAGGTAAGTCAGAAA
Organism: Lithobius niger; assembly: GCA_023313725.1. Classification (NCBI taxonomy): domain Eukaryota; kingdom Metazoa; phylum Arthropoda; class Chilopoda; order Lithobiomorpha; family Lithobiidae; genus Lithobius; species Lithobius niger. The sequence goes on from JAHWFP010182400.1 coordinate 5,965, forward strand.
TAAGCGATCAGGGATAATAACACACTGGAAACAGATTAGGACAGTAAGCCATTTTAGGGCGTGTTTACGCAAAAACTGACAAGCTATATTTTCCGGTTCGCTAGCTTTTACTTAGTTAAAAGGACCTTCCTCCCAGCGCCATTTTTCTAGATCCTCCACATCTAGTACGGCCTCAAAGTTTTATTTACTTACCGTTAGTCAATCTCTAGCTAAAAATCTGTTTTAAAATGTGGTGTCTACGAGATTTTCTATTGAATATTGGTAATTTTATTTACTGCGGGACGCACGTATATGATCCTTTGCGCGCCTACAATAACCATGACGTTTCATTGTTTCCGGTTGTGACGACACAGTTTTTGCGTCAATGCTGTCGCGTGATCCGCAATTCGTTACTAGGCCAGACGTAATTCCGCGTCGATCACGAGAAGACGAGGGTGGAATTGACGTTGTAGTATTACAACGCCGAATTTCGCGACTGCAGCGTGCGGACACATGACTGCGCGTGGCTGTTATAAGGCAGGCCGGGTGTTGCTTTAATACGAAATTCGGTCGTTGCCTTTCGCCTCTAACGAGCATGTGGTTAGCGAGTTGTGTACACTTAGTAACCACGGCAGCGATGCAGATGGAGATCCTCTCTCCGTGGCTGGCCGCAAAAAATATTGTCTACATGGTCTGACGGCATCGATTTGTGACAAGAAAGCAATTCCTAAGCAGTATAAAAATATCGGACTGATACCTGAATGTCAATATTCACTGGTCTGTTTTGATCAGTCAATCCCCAAATAGGCGCATTGTTGGATTTTGAATTCTCGCTGCGAGGTACTGTGGTTGATATCATCGTTTGGTCATCACTAACAGCAGTTCTTCAACAGGAATAGACAAATTTTCGAAATAGTGAGAAATGACGACAATGCTGTAGTAATGTTTAAAATTATTGTTTTACTAGTCAGCCTCACTCTACTTGAGTATCTGCGAGGTAGATAATATTCAGCTTTAGCCGTAGTCGAAGTATCTTATGCAACCAAACATTTATGACGAAATTGTGCAGTGTGTACAGAGCATTTCACTTATGTAATTGCTTAAATAATTATAGTTTTTTTTTTTTTTTTTAATTTTTGCACTTTCAGATATTGAAGGAAGCTGCCAAGACAGAGGGCTGCGAAAAGCTAACCAGTCTCGGCGTAGGTCAGGATACGGATCCGGTAAAATGTTTATAAATTTATTCCCACTTTTCACAACAACTTCGCGAAGAATTAAAAGAAAAAAAAACCTTTAAACTAGGAGTGAGTTGAACGCGCGATGCTTCCCAACTATGACACCTAACGGGTCAGTTTTTTTGTTCGTAAAATCAAAACTAAAACTGGTCAAGAAATAAAAGCCAGTCCCTGACTGGCAATGAAAGAACAACGGTAGACATCCAGCAAACAGTAAAATGTTCAGCAGTTTATTCCTGCCTTGATCACTACACACTTTCTCAGAAAAATTAATAAACACAAAAAAAACATAAAAACAAAAGCTGCACCAAACGTGGCAGTCATCACGTCTCCATCTTGAGCAGGGGCTGACTTTTATTTCTTGTCTTCACGACCACGAAGCCAAATTTCGCCGTCTTCTATAAAACTGGTCTTACATTACCCATCTCCATCCGACATACCCCTTACCTTGCAAGAGACATCTACGATATGGGCAAAAAGTATATTCCCAGGCTCACTGCGAGCTTTGTCAGGGGTTCCCGAGTTCCCCGGATGAAGCGAGCAAGCACAGCCCAATGCTCAGCGTCGTCGTTTCCAAACCGATTGACTAACGGTTCGAATCCCACTACTGAACCCACCCCCTCCCCCGAAAAAAAAATCCTTCGGATCTAGGAAAGTTATACTATTTTTTCTTGGCCCAGCATAACTTCCTCCATCCCACCTGTCCCTTAAAGGGACATCTACGAGATGGGTACAAGTAGGTTCCCAGGTGCACCGCGAGCGCTTGAGGACACCAGGTACCCCGAGTAAGGTAAGCCAGAACGGCCCCAGTGGTTAGCGACGTTCTTTCCAAGCCGACCGAATGCTAGTTCGGACCCTACGACTGAACCAACGATCGTGATAGTTAAAAAAAAAAAAAAAAAAAAAAGAGCCGAATTTTAGGTTAATCGTGCACTTCTGGAAAAAAGCATCACAATTTCAGAATGTCTTACTTTAGCAAATGGAACGTTTTTTGATATGGTGTCCACATATCTGACTTCCGGTTTGCCCGCATTAGGTCATCAAAGTGACGTCAGTGGGCACCATTATCAAAAAATGTTGCTGTTTTTCTACAGAGTACATTCTTAAAGATTCACATTTTTTTCCGGAAGTGCATGGTTTTCGGCCGTAGCCGCTAGACTATGAAGAGATAATGTACAACACCAGTATGAATTTGTAGACTTCTGCTGACTATGGCTGATATGACAGAAGTGTCTGTATTTAATTGTCTTGTGGTGGTGCATGTGGGTGACCACACTTTGCCAGGATATAATGCGAATACGCATCCGCCAAATTTCATCACCACTGTTCTTACTATGAGGGCTCCCGCGTACTAGGGTGCCACATCGTGCGGCTAGTGGTCGTCGCGGCTAAAAAAAAAAAAACACGGCGACGTGCCGCGCGGCCACGTCCGATTTTCATTGATAATTCTCGGGCACGTGGTGAAAAATGAACATGGAGGTAGTATGGTCGCCCTGTGGTCGTCTACACGCCGCCCGGGATCCCAGTGCCGCCAAGCGCGCCAAGCGCGCGTTGCTACATATACCGTAAAAATTCTCGTTGGCCGCAGCGACCTGGCCGCGCGGCTTGGCCGTCGTGTGCGTTGGGGCCCTTAGAAAATGCACAACGAGTGTTTACCATCGTCAAGGGAATCAATTAGGATGAGCTCGATTCCTGATGTATGAATTTACCGATTAAATGGCCCATTCCATAGTGTGTGGCAGATAGTTGTGAACCTCAGGAAATAACAATTTATGAGCTACTGATTTCTAACAGAAGTTGCATAAAGCTAATTGTCGAACGAGTGATCGTTTTTACTTTTGCGGAAAACGCATGTTAAAATAAATATGTGCGAAATGTTACTGCGATTCGTCCAAGCACGCGTCAATTTACAAGCTTTAAGCGATCTTGACGCGAGAAGGAGTTTTGTTTCTCAAGCCAAGGCCGACTGGGGTGGACACAGCACGTCTTGCTTCCTGGCTGCATGCCTCGCGTATGTCAGAAAGTTCATTACTCTTAGCACTCCTTCGGTGAAATAAGATTTCGCAATGCTATTTTCCGTAAGACGACTTTTTAACTATTTTTTTTTAATGTCCCGTAGCCTATGTACGTTAGTTGGTCGCAGGATTCGATCAGGCGTTCACTTGGTTTACGGCCCACCATTCTAAGCACTGGGCTGTAATTGCTCACATTGTTCGAGGCCTACAAGGAACCCCTCATAACGTTCATGGTGCGCGTTGTGACTTAGTTTTTTTTTTTATCTTCTGTATAGTGGCACACTCTAAGAACCGTCTGTTGGTGCGAAAGGGTATCAGCTAGTCTGTAGTCAGGAAGCGACGTTTGCAGCTTCTCTCCCACACGATCTCGTGACTAGGGGTAGAATACAAAACGAGAGTTACAACGTAAATAACGGAATTTATGAGTTCTTGGTTATAACTGTTAGCGTTAGCGTTTGAAGGAAACACGAACTGTTTTTTTTCTTCGCCCACCAACAACTAGAACTTTTGAACAAGCAACTCGGCTGTTTTCTGCCATGGGCCACGTAACATGTCTTTCGATGTAGAAATTGGTTTCGACGTGATGCATCATTGTCGGGCCAGCCTGCGTGGTGCCGTTGCACGTATCCACGTACAAGTTTGCGTCATGGAGCCCTCGATTTTGTTTTTTGTTTTTATTTTATATTTTGCCGGTTTTTGCGCGTACATGCGCATCATGACTTTTGTGTTGACTTATTCTAGATAGCTAATCTCTCACGAATTCCTGGGATTCCTGAAAGTTTCCTACACGACCCTATCCCTCCCATTTGCCTCCCTTCGGCCCATAAGCTAAAATGTAAGGGTAACATTTTTCTGGAAGCTACAATTCTGTCGGTGAAATAAAAAAAAAACAATATTTCGTTTCCCATTCGCAAACCTCTTCAAACATTGATATAATTATATGGATTATTAAAAACAGCACGTGGATTTCCCATAATAGCTAAACATGGGATTATGAAATGGCTTTTTTAAAACTTTAACTGCTTTTAGTACTTTTATGCTTGGCAATACGTTCCAAGAATCTCACCTATTAGCGTTGTAAGTCGAATAGGTCCGCCTGTTCCTCTGAATCATTACCTCGGGTTCCGAAGACCAACAAACTAAATCCGAGGTCCTGTTTGTTGGTCATCGGAACCCGAGGTAATGATTCAGAGGAACAGTCGGACCTATTCGAATTACAACGCTACAGGTGAGGGATTCTTGGACCGTATTGAAAGAATAAAAGTACTAAGACCAGTTAACGTTTTAAAAAGCCAGAAAATGCACAAGTATACAGTAAAATGCGACGTTTCGGGATTTATCATCCCGTTGTCAATCTAAAATGAAGACCGCACAACGAATTACTTCATCCCTGCTTCGTTAGGGAGAGGTCGTCCCAGCTTATGCTTTTGCGCTGACTGGGCTTCATTTTTTTTTTATCTTTCTTTAACTTTTTGAACTTTTACTGCTCTGGCTTGCTTTTCTTTAAGATGGGAAACCATTTAAGTGTATCTTGTGACTTGTAGCTTATTCTATAAAACATTTTTTGCTTGACAACGGCATGATAAATCCCGAAACGTCACATTTTACTGTATACAACTATACATGTGCACCTGCTGGCTTTTTAAAACGTTAATTCTTGGACCGTCGCAAGACGAAATACCCCGAAGGAATTGGGAAGAAAGTTTTCCCTAATCAATACAAATAGGAAGTTTAAAGGCGCTCTAGTTTAATGCCCTAGTGCCGTTGAAGGTATTTTTCTCAATTTTTTGCATGACAAATTAACTATAATATAATAATAAGTTCTTTTATTGAAAGCAATTCTCGAAGCTTATAAAAAGCTTGTAGGAGATATTGCATCATCTTTTTCTTTTACAATTCATGATTAATAATAACAGTAAATAATACATACACTAAATACAACACAAAATATATATTACTTTCAGGTATTCATAAATTATCGGCGTTTCTCAATGGACTTATAATATGTATCTAACTGATTTGTCGTTACGTATTTTTTTTTTAAATTTACCCGTACTTCTTTCATGTTTATATGTGTTAACATATTTTCTGGCATTTCATTAAATAATTGTGGTATATAATACGTTTTTCCTTTTTTTCCATATGCATTATTCCAGCTTGGCATCTCATATCTTCTTTTTCCTACTCTTATTTTGTCTAAATTTTTTGTGGTTACTTTGAATGCATTACTATAATAATTTATTGTTATTATTATATATTTGTAAAGTTCCTTTACTTTTAATATTTCACATTCTTTGTATAGTTCAATAGTTTTTTTGATCTTTATCTTTTTTGGCAAGATAAAAATGACAATTATAATACTTTATTATTAATATTTTTTTTTTAAATTCCAGACTTTCATAACTGACTGCTTCAACAAAAGATTTGGCGTTGTAAGTATTTTGATAAATAAATAGACACTAAATAAATAGAACTACGTTATTTCTTGTGTATGATTTTCGCTGTTGGCTTAATTTCCAATTTTCCTTAGTATTTTGATAAGGCATGTCATTGACAGATTTCCTGATTAGATTTATCCCTTGTTTGAATGTTTTAGTTATAGGCCCACAAGTGTTTCTTTGATCAATATCAATAGTAATGTCAATACGTGGATTAATTTCAGGCAAATCCTGATGGCTCTATCAACATTAACAATATGATCAAGGCTCTTCAAGCTTCGACCTTCGTTGAAGTAAGTTCTTTGGGATTTCACGCAAATCGACAAAAATCCACGTAAACCAGTGCAAATCCGAATGAATGTGATATCGGCGGTAAGCAAATCAGAAAATCCGAGCAATCGGGGGCAAAAAGAGAGAAAAAGCAAAAAAATTCTTAGATTTTCTTTCTGAGAAAATCGAGGAACCACTCGGAGATTTCATCCCTACATTTCTTAAAAATGTGCAAAGCTGTACATATCTCTGCAAATCAACGTAGATTTGTTTGGAATTTCGGAAAAAATCTTTAAAAAATCGCATGAAATCTGAAAATCTTGTCCAAATGCTGCAAATCTCATGTGAATTTCTCGTCTTTTTTCGGGTCCCTCACGCATGACAAGAACGCGCACTTAACCGGAGTCAGGATAATTAGATTATCCATTCCGTGATGTTAAGGTAGGTGGCCTACTAAATTTGTAGGCCTTTGCATGCTTGATTATGGAGTTATTAACAGAAGTATACATGAAGAAAGAGTGACGAATTCCTTAATTGCTGTAATAACGTCATCTGCTGACACAGAGCCTTAAGACTGTACTCTTCCTTCCTATCTCTTTATAATCTCCTGCTATTAATTGTAGTACAACCAATTGTCATGATGAACACCGCCAAACTACACGTCATGCAACACAAGTTGAGAAAATTTGACGTCATAATGCAAAACTCTCACGGGTTTCACGTGAAGAATTAAGGAAAAGTAAGCTCGTGTTGTGAAGATCTCCTTCATATTTAGTATTTTAAACGACCAAATATTACAGATAGGACTGACGTGTAGACAAATGAAGCCAATTTTACCTGACTTGTGACGTCACATGGTCTTAACTCAAAGCACTATTACTACTACTTATTCAATACTTTTATTTTAGAAAACTCAAGTTTTGGAGAATGCTATCAAGACCTGCAACGTTGATTCTGTTCCAGTGTTACCAGTCAGTAAGGTAAGCGATTTAACAAAATTTTAAATAGCAACTCTTTAACGGAAGAGTAAGTCACAAAACAGGGGTTTACTATCATGTTTCCATGGTTATAGTGAGTCCGTTATAAAACTTTAAAAAATAATGGAAGATTAAAATACTCAAAATTTAAAGAAAAATATCTGAAAGAATCGGTTCTTGAACTGTTTCGTAAGTTTTTGTAAATAAATGCAGAAGACGATTTGGAAGGTCTAGACATGTCTCGAAACAAAAAAACAGACCAAAATCCGCTCATATACATCCTGCAAAATGAATTACTCATCTTTTTATTTTAAGAACGAAATTTGGAATGCGACAGGTTTAATGTCCAATGACGTTTTTTTTGCTGATTACATGGGTTACTTCAACTAATTTTCATGAGAATTTAAACCGACGGCGCTGAGTAGAAATTACATAAATTTTCTTTATCATACCTCGTTTTATTTGCCGTCCCAGGCAAGTTAACGTTTTTAAAATGTTTTCATCGTATATCCTACTTAATACCGCAGGGTTCGTACACGGCCTTGAATGCCTTGAAAAGCCTTAAATTTGAAAACCGAAAATTCAAGGCCTTCAAAAATTAGAATTTTTGTTATCGGAGCCTTCAAATGGCCGTGAATTTTGTGAGTGGACTTTGTTTGGAATGACAGTAATGCCATAACAGTAATTATAGTTTAGGGAAATTCAATAAATGAATAGAAATAATTTATCAGCCGAATCTATTTCTTGTGCGAACGATGCTCTTCTAGATTGGACATCTAAAAGTGAGAGGTGCCATGCAGCGCATGCAATTTTTGCCAGATGGGGCTGAGAAATTGCTGTTCTATTGGCTGTACAGTTGCATTATCCTTGAGCTTTATCCATTGGGGGAGGAAAGACGTGATATTCTTTTTACGCCGGTTTAGCTTCATACTGCAAACTAAGACCCCATTGGAACCAACGGTAAACATCTGTCAAAATATTGGAATTTAATGGTAATTTTGAATCTACTCTGAAAGTGTCTTGAAACTGGTTGTGAACTAGCCTTGAAAAGCCTTGAAAAAGCCTGCAAAATGGTTTCGTCTGTTGGGTACGAACCCTGAATACGGTTTCCATGACGATAGCAACGTGCAGTTTTATCTTTTTGTAATGGCAGGTATATTGATGTGTCCTTTTGTGTTTTCTTAGTGTTTTCTTTCCAACGTTTCCTCCTGTTTTACTTTACGTATTCTCCTTTGTTTCCTCCTATTTTCCTTTGTGTTTTCTCCTTG
>JAHWFP010182400.1:14156-24885 GCA_023313725.1 Lithobius niger
TTCCTCCTATTTTCCTTTGTGTTTTATCCTTGTTTTGTCCTGTTTTTCTTTACGTTTTCTCCTTTGTTTCTGCCTGTTTTCCTTTGTGTATTCTCTTGTTTGGCTTTTAGTTTTGTAGATGTGTTTTGATGTTATTTTCGTGTTATAACACGATTGGTGTATAACCCCCCCCCCCCCCCTTATTTTTACCAAAAAAATGCACGGTTCGTATATGCAAGCTGGAAAATTTTATAATTTAGTTATGCCTTTTTCGAGGCCTTGCATACGCACTTTTTGATAAATTGCCAATATCAGGCTGAAACAGCATGGCAATTTAAAGTAATCTTCAGGGAAAAATTCGTAGCTTATTAAAAATATGTTTTTTTTTTTTTTTACCGTAAATCGACTAAAATCGTTCATTATAGTCCAACCTGTCAACCCTTTCTGCCAGATAGTGAATGAAAAAATTGCGTAGAACCCGCGCAGACGTTTCCTTTAGGCTATACAACAGGACAGTGTTCTCCTCTAACATGATTTTCTACTGTTTTGGTTGTTACCATCGGCATATTAAAAACTAAACATTCAATTCAGCGTCAAATTTAAAAGTTATTAAATGTTACAAAAAACACTTAAAAAGCACCTTAAGGGTGGGCCGCACACCAAATTAGACTTTTAGTCGCACGACAAAACATTTTGTCGTAACCTGTCTCAACGTGCTGCAGACGTCTCCAAAACTATAGCAATGAGTTGAGCACCACAAACCGGATGAGACAATGTCGCGAGACGGTAGTTCGGCGTATTTAGGCGTCTCACGACAACAAAACGAAGCTCCTTTTAGTTTCCTCTGGTGGGGTCTCTCCACCGGATGCGACGTTTCGTCTCGCAACGTTTCATCGCGATACATTTGTCTAATTTGGTGTGCGGCCACCGTCCTTAGAATGTTACGAAAACAAAAGCCAGAAAATGCATCAACGTGCATAACTCGACGTTTCGTCAAATTTAAAGGTACGTTCTTCTCGGTTGGCTTTCCTGTAATGGCTCAGTTTTGCAACACTACTTCAGACGCGTGTAAATGTTAAAAACGCATTCTTTTTACTATTTTTCCCCTCGTGAGAAACGGTTTTGCTGCATTCACTCTAATCTACGTAATTGTTGCAAAAGCTATTTCGCGCAGGATGCTCGAAAATAGTGAAAAGGTATGGCTAACGTTTTAAGTTGAATACTGACCCTGAAAAATGGCATGGGAGTCTGGAAATTGTCTGGAATTTAGTTTGGAGGACGACCTACGTTGCCTTTTGGACATACACCCAATTCGACAAATACCAAAACTACACAAGACTCATCGAGACGAGACGAAACGAGATCAAAACCGAGACCAAGATCAAGATGAGACGAAGCGTGATGTCGCCAAAGTGGTTTGTCGTCGTAGACCTAAAAGGGGAAAAGTAAAGCCGACGAGCCCGAACTTGGTATAGTGTGCAGCCAAGAAGCTCTACCCTTTTATTGGTTCGTACCACAGCAGAGGTATAAATAATGATGGCGTTTGTGACGTCACCTAGCTAGTGGAAAGTTAACTGCAGTTAAATCTCTGGTTCATAGGCTGGTTCATAGCATCCCGCATACATGACGAGACCTAGATTATCACGAGGTTGAAGAGACGAGAAGAGACCGACATAAGCCAAGTCTCGAACGTCTCTCGTCTCATTTCATGTCAACTGAGTCCCTATTATTTTACTTTAGAAAACATGAGTTTCGAGGGCTGTTAAATTGATTGCTAAGATTGTTATTTGTTATTGGGTGGAGTGTGGGGGGGGGGGGGTGGTGGAATAAAGCGAATTGCTTGTCTCCGGTTTTGAAGTACCTTCGCTACACCTCACTGCTGATTACAAAATTCTGTATAATACGGGACGGAAAGCCAGTGGGCTCGAGATTGGTTTAAAAAATACGGATGCAAACCTATTTACGTTGCCTTTTGGACTTATATGTCAGACTGCCCCCAGCGGAGAATCGAACCCGGGACCTTTGAAATCAAAGGCCAAGGTCCTACCGCTGAGCCATTCTGACACGGCCTTGATAGATAAAAGGAAACGTCCATAAGCAGCATTTAACACGCACACATATACACGAAACATACACTTTTCCAATTCAGCCCATTGGCTTTCCGTCCCGTATTACCCATTATTTCACGCTTTCTTGTGTGTTCCTTTCGGTTTCACTGGTGTGTGGCGCGCAGTCAAGCGTCCCTCCAGTGGCGATTGGAAAAGTGTATGTTTCATGTATATGTGTGCGTGTTAAATGCTGCCTATGGACGTTTCCTTTTATTTGGCCGTGTCAGTATGGCTCAGCGGTAGGACCTTGGCCTTTGATTTCAAAGGTCCGGGTTCGATTCCACGCTGAGGCAGTCTGACATATAAATCCAAAAGGCAACGTAAATAGGTTTGCATCCGTATTATACAAAATTCTGTAACACGATGTTCTTGAATACGCAATTACTATCAATGTACAGGCCTTAAACTCTTTGGAGGTTTGTTTCTCTTCCAGCCGAACACCATACCGCCTGAAGGCGAGAGGGAAAATTTTGCTAGGCATTTCCAATCGGAGATTCCTATGTTCTTTTACATGTCACAACCGACGTGAGCACGACGCATAACCGGGCGCTTCTCTTCCCGAAAATGCCAGGCGTGGCTGAGACTCGAACCTGGGACCTCTGGGACCTGGGACAGGCCACGTTCCCCCCTAAGGCGTAGACTACGCTAACTTGTTTATTTTGCTGTACATTATAAAATACGAAGCTTGTATGACCCCAACATTGTACTTTCTGTTTCAGATAAGGGACTTTATGATATGCTTCTCAGCTGCACACGTAAAGGTAAGTTAATTGCTCTTCTCTTCTTTCGTTATTGATTCATATTTCGTCATCAGTGATGTATGCAAAAAAGTTCAACCAGACGCACTTACGAAGCGAAACAAGGTTATATTTCAAGATCAATTCAAAAAGAGGCCTTCTAGTAGCAATCTTCTAGTTTTCATTTAAAGGGATATACCACCCAGCGCCATTTTTTCTCGATCCAATCCCCATCAAGTACGGCCCCAAAGGTCTATTTACTTACAGTTAAGTCTTTCCCTTGCTAAAGATCCGTTTTAAAATGTGGCGTCTTGGAGATTTTCTGTTGAATACTGGGAAACTTTATTTACACGTATACGATCTTTTGCTAGCCTACAATGACCTTGGAGTTTTATCTGTGCTTAGTTCTAATTTTAATCGTTTGCCAGTAATTATTATGAGATCAAATATCTAAAAGACTATTGCAGTAAAAATTAAAATCAATTATTCCAATAGATCGCTGAAGCAAAATTATAAGACACTAGCCTAGAAAATTGTAAATTGTGATTTTAAAATAAAAGAATCATTCCGGTTTTTGACGACACAATTAAAGGGTTCACGCTGGCTTGTCCATTAGGCGCAATGCCAATTGAGACAGTAGCTGCGTTCTTCGCTGCGAGGAACAAAGCTACTGTCTCAGTTGACCTTGGCATTGGTAAATGCGCGGATGCGATCGACGCTTGACTGTTATAAGGCAGGCGGAAGGTTATAAGGCAGGCCGGATGTTGCTTTAACTTTCGAACTATTAGCAGGTGCGATTAACTAGGCTAATAGGATTAACCTTGGCGACCTTTCCCTGGTTGAATGATATCATTATTTTTAAGGCCGACCCTTTTTGGAAACTTGGAGGCTTCCCTTAAACCAGTTTTGGTTTTGGGTGGATATTCTTATAGCGACAGACGCGATTGAAAGAGCAACGTCCAGGGAAGAACTAGTCATAGTTCTGCAAGCACCACTGGGCGGCTTGGTCAACTTATTGATGGTCTACTAATTGATGTTGGTGGTGTGTCAACTTACCGATAAGTCAACTAACGTGTTTGGGGCCACTTCAATCTTTCACTTTTCTTTTTTCCCTTTTTTTTCTCCCATTTTGAAATACAGACATTATTTCGAAAAAAAACTTCAGCCTAAGGGCGCGTTTAAGCAATGATGATTATCTCGCTCACTAGCTTTTACTTGGTTAATATTAAAATAATCTGCTTGCTACTTCTCGCCTTTACCGGAGCAAGTGTCTTTCGCGTGGTCTATACTTAGTGACCATGGCAACGACGCGGACGAAGATTTTTCTCGTGCCTCGCGAGACGACGGATAACAGCGCCAATGTATGACAACAACAAAACAATTTTTACTCCAGTACAATACGGTGATTGATTTCTGAAAGCCAGCATTCGACGATTTGTTTTCAATTCGATAACCCTGAAGTGGACGCCATGTTGGATCTTGAATTCTCGCTGAGAATAGCTGTTTATTCTACCGTCGCTTGATCACGGCCTGAAGCTGTTTTTTTTGTGAGAGAATGGCAAATTTTGGAAATAGCGAGAAATGACAACAATGTTGTAACTAAGTTCAAAATTACTGTTTCACGTTGTTCTTTATTAGTATTAAATTTATAATACATTTAATTCGCTATGTCTTGTCGCATTCGTTTAGTAGAAACTGGATAAATAATGGTTGACTTGCTAAATAGCGTTCGGCGAGCGAGAAGGTCTCTTAGCATAAACCGTTCCTAGTAGGTCCCTCTCTCGGAGTTTGCTAATTTTGGATATTAATTTGAAAACTTAATGAGCTACGACGAAACGACGTCCCATCCTGCATCATCTATTGGACTTATCACCAGTGGATTTAACCTTTTGTTGCGCATCGTCCCGTTAAAAAGAGTTGGCCACTGAACGGCCAATAATTAAGTCCCAACGCGCAATGGAAATTTTGTGAGGGGGTCCCCGGGGTCCCCGAGCAAAGCGAGCAGCAACAGCGTCCTCGTCTCCACAGCAAGTGAATGCCGGTTCGAAGCCCACGACAAACTTAACATGGTACTCTAAAAAAAACTGCATCCAGTTTGGCATAGCAACAAAGGGTTAACTATGACGTGTCGTCGCCAGTTGCCTCAAGTTCTCTGTTTCTAACAATATCCACGTTACAATGCCAAACTGTTACATTCTTGTGTTATTTTTGCCTTAAATGTGCAACAACTGTATCCTGCGTAGCGAGGAGAGTCAAAGGACTAGACCTCCATTTTAGAATACCTCACAATTTCTAGATCAGCCTTCCATTTCTAATCCAGATGTCCAGATGCCCCAAGTTTCTGTTTTTAACGGATATATTCTCACGATGTCAGTCTTTAATGCCGATGTCTGCTAATGATTCATGGTTTATTATTCGATGTCTTGAGTTCGAAAATTCCTTAATGTTGATTTTATATGCAGCGTGGTAGAAAGCCGTATCCCGTTATTTGATTGGATGCATGTTTTCATCTTTTTTTTTTCTTAACCACCAGAACTGCTTCTAAGAATTTCCAGAAAAGAGGACATCGATGAAGAATTTGTCATTCCTCCTGTCCAGAAAAAATAAAACAAGAAGAAGGAAATCTAAAAAAGTATTCGTCATTGAGTTTCCTATTCAGGTTAAAGGTAACTGCCGCTTGCCACTGTAACGACAAATTACACCAGAGCAATGGGTGAAGAATTCTCTCATTCTAAGTTTAAAAAAAAACATTTGACCAGTTTAGGCGCTTCACTCACCCTTTTAATTTGTAACCAATAAAACTGAAATAAAAATTTGACTGTTGCCTAGACTCAATCCAGCACCACAACCGTCTCAGATTTATACATTAACCGATTCCCTGAATATTTACACCAACCGATTTGCCGAATATTTGCACATTTGCTGAATCTTACATTATAAACCAAAGTCTCATAGCAGAAATGAAGCAACCGCAACGACGACCCCCGGAAGGGGAACAATGAAAACGTGCGAGTGTGTCAATTCTTTGGCATGAAATTGAAACTGGGACGTTGTTGCCCTGAAAAGAAGTTGAAATTGGCACATTGTTGCCTCGACTAACAATTTGCTCTAACAATTATCCTTCTAACTAAACACCGTGGTAATCTCAAGGGCAAGTATTACATGACGTCATGCACACTTCTTTTTCACACGGTACGCATCGCTTAAGCCACAGAGAAAGACTGGGAGTGGGGAGGGGGGGGGGGCAAAGTGAGCTGTTACCATTAAGCATACGATTACGCATTAACTGAACCTAGAAGCGAACAAACAAACAAGCACGGGAGCCGGGAGCCTGGTACGTGTTCAACTACGTATGGAAAACAGGAGAAAGGGAGGGAAATCAAGAGGAGAGGGAGAGGACGGGATAAAAGGAGGAGGGGAGAGGGGAGAGAGAGGACTGGCTGAAAGGGGGAGTGTTACACAAACATAAATCGACTGTTGCAGTGAACGATCAGGCAGTACCGAGCAAATACTGGGAAACAACTACTGGTCAAACAAATCCCCGGGCGAAGCCGGGTACGATGATAGTCTTCATTAAGTCTCATAGCAAAAACATGACAACCCCCAAAACAAAACGACCACAACGGCCACCCGTACAATGAAAACGGGAGAGCGTGTCAATTCTCTGGCCAGAAGTTGAAACTGGTACGTTGTTGCCTTGAAAACTTGAAATTGCCACATTGTTGCCTCAACCATGGTTTTTCGATCAGCGTCTTTTACCCAAAAGACGCTGATTGAAAAACCATGCTTCAACTAACAATTTACTCTGCACGGTCATCTCAGCGGCAAGTCTTAAATGACGTCATGCACGAAGGACAGTTATTTTTCACAAGCCAAAGCGATAAACAGGAAGCGGGGAGGAGGGCCTGAACGGGGAATGCCGTACGTGGGTAGGGTGTCTATTACCATTAAGTATTAATTGAACCTAAAGGTACACTAAGTCAGTAACATAAAAACAACGTTATTCACGCATATTTCTCTGTTTTAATGGTGGACACTCAGCCTTTACTTTTCATTTTTTCTTTATCCCTGCACCTTACCGTTACATTTGAAAGATTTCTGTCGCATTAGGATTTATCCTCAACATGCCAAAATATGCTTTTAGTTGCTTACAGTTAACAGACATATGTTTGCTAGTGAGTCAGACTTTTTAACATTAACAATCAATTTTTTAATAATCGGATGTCTACAATGGGATGATCGACTGTTACTTGGCGGCGACACACTAGCGTGTGTCTACATCGTGTAGCTTTCGTTAGTCAACGCACTCTAATGCAAAACATGGCCTACGCTGTCCAGCGTTGATCCGCTTGCGTTTGTTGCATTCATTAAAAAAAAGCATGTATTTTCCTACTTAAAATAATCCGGAAGGTGTTTCTTTCGAAATACGTACTGCGCCGATCGTTTGTATAACCTAGCATCGGCTACAATAACAAATAGAAGCCTCTGCCGATGGAGAAGCTCGGCAGCGTCGTTAGGCCTAACTAACGTAACTTAGCAACAAATTCTCTCAATTTTGTTACGCACCACTGTATTACGTATTTGATTTTTTTTTTTATATTGCAATTTTGTAAAAAGTCAAAATATGTACTACATTTACTAATTTATTATTACGGAATCGTTTAAAGTAAAAATATTTGGAGGTGTGCACCAATAAGACATTCTTGAATGGCGGCGAAAATCAATTTTATTCTCGGCGGTTGTAGTGCAAATCAGCGCGCCGATATTTGGAGGGCAGCAGGGACTTTCATAAAGTTTTATAATTCTGCATAAGTAATTTAGAGTGCTGAAGAATAAAACAAATGACGAGAAATTCTCTAACTGAATACCCCGAGAGCTATTCGAAGTTATCAATTTTTTTCAACACTCGTGTTTTGGCCCATTAAACCCACTCGGGCTATTTGTGGGCAGATAATTTCCCTTGTGCCTCCCACTCGTGAAATTAATGTCAGCCTAAATAGCACTTGTGAGTTTATGGGGGCAAAACACTCGGGTTGAAAAAATTATCGATAATTTCCTTAGCTCATGTGATATTACGTATGATAAGGTGATTGCTGATTCTCTAAAGGCTACTGCTTGCAACAGGTACACCATGTCCAAGTGCAGACTTAAATAAAGCTGTTTCTGAGGATAAAGCTGATGTGCTTGAAATGTTTTCCCTCTTCTCATGAAATGCAACCAATGCAACCACTTCACACAGTGCAACTGCCAAGCAGCTCATTTCACTTCCTGCCATATCTTACTTTTAGCCTCACTATTTTTAAGAAATTTTAGCTGTCATTTGCCAATTTCTGCTTGCGGCGCCTCTCCACGACTTCATCCCAACCTTTAAGTGTGATGTCATTCACCAACTTGATTATAAAAATCGAAATTGTTAATTCAACTCTTGTTGCAACAGAAAAAAATAACTCCTTTATTTAACAGAACATTTTACAGTCGGGCAGCACACAATCGATTCAAAATTCTTCTTAATACATTACAGTAATGGGGGTAAAAATTCAACCAAACTAGAATTTTTACTATTTCTATTTAGCATTTTCAAAATGGAAGGCATAGTTTGAGTAGTTTATACTTGAAGATCACCTATAAAAATGTCATTTGGCGAATGACACCTCCGAACTACTACTTTTTTCCAATCGATATGCCTCCACCTGCTCCAAGACCACCTGCAAGACCTCCTGCTGCTCCACCGCCTGCTCCAAGACCTCCTGCTGCTCCACCACCTGCCCCAAGACCTCCTGCTGCTCCACCACCTGCTCCAAGACCACCTCCTGCACCAGCTCCAGCTCCTCCACCTGCACCAGCTCCACCTCCTCCACTTCCACCAGCTCCAGCTCCACCTCCTCCACTTCCACCAGCTCCACCTCCTCCACCCCCACCAGATCCAGTTCCACCTCCTGTGCCAGTTCCAGTACCGCCACTACCTGAACCATTGGTTCCGTAGCAAGCCTGCAAAAATGATTATGTGATTAGATACATGAAATGTAATGCTTTGAATCTACAATACAAACATCAGGGCCAAAACTGATTAGCATGAAAAACTCATTCTACAAAGTAACTAACGAACAGTACAGCTATGCTAACCATAAAGAATACCTTCTTCCCAAAACCAATTAAGACAGATTCATTAGCCACTGTTACTAAAGATGAAAGAAAGAAATTTTAAAATGAAGTTTGGGGTAAATATATTTTGATTAGCAACAAGACATTTTGCTAGCTGACACACGTTACATCATTTATCACAGCTGACTAAACTGTAGTCCCAGTATTTGCAACAATGTTGCGGAAATGTCAAAACATAATCATAACACAACACAACACAACACAACACAACACAACACAACACAACACAACACAACACAACACAACACAACATAACATAACATAACATCCAAATTTCCAACAAAGTACGTGTTCGTACTCTTTCACAGCAAACATCACGATACGACACAGTCTTGCAAATTTTTAACAGCTGCCTTTTAGGACAGCTGTCTTCATCAGGCCTAACGAAGAAAAGTTTGGACGTTTACATCAAAACTCAAAGTAAACGCTTTAGCTCATTCGAAATGGCCGGCATCGTAGCCTCCCATACTTATTGGGCAATCGTGTCCCTCTCTCTTCCCAGCTTCCACTGTCTGCCAAGCAGATCACTCATGCTACACTTCACTAAGTGAGCTGCCTTCAGGTATGCTCGCCCCTGCAAATTCATCAACTCTGCTCCACTCTTTTCATGCAGCTGGATGCCGATGGACTCCAAGCTCTGGAGGTGGGGGTAACATGCTGAAAATGCTTGATTTAAGCAGTGTTGTTGTGCCTTCCCTCCCAGTCTATTTCATATTGTGTAGTGTTCCAGATGATGTCATTGACCTCCGCACCACTTCCTACACTTGCCATGCGTTGGTTGGGCTACTCTATTCCGCACACCTTTCCTGGTCTCTCCCACATACACGGCATCACAGTCCCTGCAAGGTACACTGCTTCCCTAGGATTCCGAACATCCCCCAGGATTTCCTCATCTTTCGACCTTTGCGCGTCTCTCACTTTTCCTTTCTCCACTCCTTTTTCTTCCCGTTAATCCTCCTTTTGATGCCATCAACATTCTTCGGAAACGTTGCAAAACCGTACTGTCTCAAGATGTATTGAACGGGGCCTGTAACTCGTTCCAGGCAGGTGATATAACATAACCTAATAGATTGATGGCAAGAAGAAAAACTTAAATGGCCCAGCAGGCTAACAAAATTCTGCTAAAGGTTATAAAGATCATCCACATGATGCCTCTTGAAAGGTTTCAACGGATGCAGCCTTCACGATGTGTTCCGGAAGACAGTTCCAATGTGTATTGGCTCTTAACGAGATGGAGAACTTTCCACAGTTGGTTCTAACCCTTGGTTTCAATGAGGTGTAGCTATGATCTCTCGTTTTACGCATTTCATTCACGCGAAGTAAACGAGGGAAGGAGTGTGGGGTTGCGAATGTTGATGATGTGCTAATTCACTGGACGATGTGACGAAGTTGAAAAACGAAACATGACATGATTTGTTGCATGTTGTTGCATGAAAACGAAGAAGGGCTTTCAAGAGTGGACCGCTTTATCAAACCTGGATTTTCGGATTTTAAATATGGAAACAACAATCCTGGGTGCTCACAAATTAATAGATCGCGTAATAAGTAATATTGTGCTCAACAATGGTTAATCACGAACTTTAAATAACATTAACCATTTATTAGGATTTCTAAAATTAAAACTGTATTCCTAACGACACTTTGCTATAGTATTAAAGGCAGAAAGCCAAAGGCTCAATTACAAGAGTTAAATATGTACAGATGCAAACCTATTTACGTTACCTGTTGGACTTGTATATCAGA
>JAHWFP010182400.1:24895-55512 GCA_023313725.1 Lithobius niger
GGTAACGAAGTTAAATAAATACAGATGCAAACCTATTTACGTTACCTTTTCGACTTATATATCAGACTGCCTGAGCGGGGAACCGAAATGTATGTTTATATGTGATGATGAATGATGCACGTGAAATTAAGACTACATTAAGGCCACATTAGAAATTAAGGTTTAGAATTAGTTTTTATTGTTCAAACTTAACATATTGAGTAAGACAGGTTTACTAGTACAAATGTGTACATTAAAAAACCCATCAAATAAGTTAGATGAGGTACCTGGGTCTATGCAATACTTTTAGGCCCAAAAATAGTCCAGGTACCATTTGCAAGGTTCGAACCTCTAACTTTCATTTATGGTTAGAACTATGGTAGTATCTGATCGCCATCAAAACTCTAACCTTCGTTCTTCGCAAACGCTTTCACATTCGTGTTTGCTGCCTCATACCCGAGCAGGAACCCTAAACAGGACGCGTTGCTAGGTAATTACGTTACGTGTAATAAAAATGGCTTTTACAGTAAAATGAGGTGGAAATAAGAAATCTAGTATTTTAGGATATTAAAGTTGATAGATCCTGCATTCAGGGTATTCGGAGGTGGGTGTATTTTCCTGCAGTCTTTCATCCCGCAGGTGTGTTATCTTTGGTGCGTTTTCTCTGGGGCGTTTGTTGGGGGAATTTTTTCCTGGAAGCGTTTTTTAACACCTTGGAATCTGAACGTGATCGAGTGTAATGGGTAATTCTGACTTTGAATTTGTTTGTCTTGTCTTAGTTAAACTTAGCTTTATTACTAATGTGCGCACTAAAATACTAATCGACCACGTTAGATGTATAAATCTGTATACAGTATATTTCGCTTGGGAGCAGATTTAATGATGATGAGGGATTATTAGGGTTAAAGGGTTTAACGAGCGTTAACCACTCCTGGTCATCTGCCCGAAGCCCTAAGGTCCAATGTCTGCAACAGCCAGATTCCCAGACGGTCACCCACCCAAGTATCAATCCAGCCCAATGCTGCTTAACTTCGGGGATCTGACGAGAACCGGTGTTTTCAGCACTGCAAGGCCGCAGGGGGATTATTAGGTTTGGTTTGGTTTTATTCCACGAGCCTCGGCCCTCAGTCATGCGCTCAGACATAAAAATCAACAACCACTTGTAGGATTATTAGGGATCAAGCAACCGAAACTTCAACCGAAACAACCGCAACTTCAACCGAAACAACCGAAACTTCAACTATCAGCAAGAGGGCGAGCGGCCTCATTCTTGCCACGGTAGCAAAGAAAAAAGGCGAGCGGCCGACAATGAGAACGGATATGCGCTCTAATAATTAGAAACAAACACTATTGCTTCAATAATGCTGACTATTAGAGCTGAGTTGAATCAGCGAGAATCGGCTAGACCGGCGTATGTTACACCGGGGAACAACTAGTATTTGGCAAAATTCCTTTAAAGGTAATACAATTACATGCGTCAAACCCATTACGAAACAATGAAAACATGACAATTTCTCACTTACTCTTTCTGTTCTCTCTGTAAAACACTGGTTGTATCGACGAACCTAAAAAAGTAAAAATAAAGATTATTATTACACCCCTTTAAAATTCTGCATTATTACATAAAATGTTGTAATAAAGATATTGCAGGTTCGTTAATTAAGACCTTAGGCGGATTTTAGATAATAAATGCAAACATTTTTTTTCAGGCGACATCTTCACTATAAAAAGAAAACTCGGCACAGTGACAATACAGTCAGTATGAATAATGTTATGTTCACCAGTTATAATGTTATATTCCAGGGTTGGGCAAAGTTAACTAAAGTCAAAAATTTCCAGTTCACAGCAGTATTAACACTGGTACATGTTGGGCTAGAGCAAACAGTTAAGTAATAGTTATACCACCCCTGGCGAACTGTATCGGATTTGTCACCCAATGGGTGATATCCCACAAATGGCCAATCGCGAGAACTACGTCAAGATGGCCATTGAGACGTAGTTCGAGCGGATTGGCCATGTTAGGGATATCGCCCATCGGCTCATAAATCTGATACAGTTCACCCGGGGTGGTATAACTAAAGACGGCCACATTTTTCTACGTTTGATGGAGCAATATAGATCAGGGATACTGTTTCCGTAAAACATCCATTATTAAACGTTAAATAATTATAATCACCTTATCTCTTGTCGATTTGCCACTTGATGCCACATATTCAGCCGCACAAATGTCATATGCTAACATTAAGTCAGCCATTTTCTGCAATGAGAATAATATACAAAATAAATACAGATGCAATCCGTCCTGTTCAATAGAGAAAATAATAGAAATTTGGGAGAAAATTAATACACTGATTAAGAAGCAATTATTAAAACACGTAAAAAATAACATCTAAAGAATTTGAAAAGTCGACCTTTTGTGGTCTTTCACATCCCCCTCCCCCCTCACCCTTAGCCAATAACAATCATTTTCAGAAAATTCTTCTTTCCTGCTCCAAAGACTAATATAAAAAAAATTCAGGCCCTCTCCAAAGAGGGTTCCCATATCCAATTCTTTTGAAAATTCCCGCTCCTCCTTTCCCTTCGGTGGTAAATAGAATTTAATTCCTGTCTGACCATGGTCAGTACACTATCCGGCCCGACCTATAACAGTATTGGGGGATTAGACAAAATGGTCGCCACGAGTGGTCCAGTTCATTTCTTCGAGGTCTGTTCGGGAATTAGCCAAGCAAATCGCATCGGTGAATTTTTGCACGGAGAGTGCCGCCATCTACTGCCAAATAGCTGCAACTGACAAAAAAAGCTTAGTAATTCACTAACTCAATCCCAGTAATCACCCGGAAAATAGCTTACTCGCACAAATAAACAAATTGCCGCATTTTTGCCACAAAGCTATTAGATTTCTCGACTGCACAAGCTCCTCAGTAAATAGCTACATGTTCGTTAATCCAGAAAGTGTTTCAAGTAATTGTTATACGGAAGGTGTCGCCCCCGGTTGACAAAAAGCAGCACCAAGACAAATCAATCGCATTAGCGACGCTTTCGGCGGCCATATTGTCCAACCCAGTCTCGTAAGCTATTTTTCATCCAAGATCCGGCCGGTATTGTAGTAGAGTTCTGGTCTGACAAAATTAAACGTCAAGTATGACAAACACAGTTTTAATGCAGAAGCCGGCCATCCAACATTAAACTAAGTGCCATATGTAAGATAACACACCTTTTCACTGTCAGTATAAACATGAATAATAACCACACTGGCGTCATCAATAGAGCAGTGATACGACGTAGTATTATTGTATATAACTCTATGCTGGAGCCTTAATGGGTTAGCTGCAAGGGGCACTTTAGAGAGAAACAGAAGGGCATCATACTGAAGCCGATGCTGTGAAGAGTGATTTCTTAGACCTAAAACGCGCGGTTTTTGTTGTTGGAGAAAACAACGTTATTTTAAGCCTAAGAAATCCGTTCTTCGGTTGTTTTTCCCTCCATTTTTATGTAGTGCACCTTGTAGTTATGCCCTCCAAAACCCATACTGGTGCCAATATGGCGGCAAATGTCACTGCTCTATACTTACATCAGGGTTTCCAAGCTTGGCAATGTTCAGTTTTATCGCTGCGAGATTACTTTCTTCATTGACGTCACTCGTCTGAAACGCAAATGAATACAAGAAAATGAATACAAATAATTATTTACCTATTTGAAACAAGAGGTAGTAACGCTTACTGTCACAATGGTCGCGACGTAACGTCACAGAAGGGGTACTAGCGCATCGCTGACAAGGACCGCAGAAACACAGACAACATGGCGCTGGAAACCGTAGCTTAAGCCGGCCCAGATTGAAGTTCAAAGCTGCCGGCAAATAAACATTCCGCTGTTGCAAACTGTCCAAACAATTCGCGGTATTTTTACGAACCGCATATGGTAAATGTTAGTTAACATAATGCACCTTCACGAAATTCGTTCTCCCCTCGCTCTCCTTATTGTTGTTTGTCGGCCATTTTTAAGCTGCGTGATGGCAACGTACGGTGGCGCATTGGGACAACACCAACTATTTTTTACACAGTCAAAACTTTTATGAAACCGGAACAGAATGGTCACTGGCGCGAGTGCAGTTTATCACACTTCATCCTAGGTTGTAACTTGTTGTATCTGGTGTTGGAACGCCCAATGTGTCCTGTTACATGAAAGTTTTGTGTATGTAGGAAAAAAGTTGTTTATCCCAACCAGCTGCCGGAGTAACAACACACGTTTCCTCCCGTTTGTCCCTCAAGCATCCCGCATGTTCCCCTAGTTAATGATGACGTCATTAATGATTGTTGCTTTACGTAAGAGTATTTATTTATTTATTTAATCTTACAGGAGTCTATCAGCCTCAGCGCTATGCACTCCTTCTACAAACTTACTTTATCTTACACTAAACTTAAAACTATACATAGTGCCAAACACCATTTGAGAACAACAGTCTCCTAACACCACCACAGTCCATTTCCGAGCCTACTCTAGGAAACGCCTAGTTGCCGCACAAAATCCCAGAACTGTCCGGAGACCGACCCCTGTGCTCCTAGCACTAAGCGGGACACCCAAAACGTCCAGAAGGTCGCCGCAACCCCTTAGGCCCACCCGCCGAAACTGTGCCCATCGTCTATCCACTGTAAAAAATATTTCCGTTTTTTTACGGTGACAGTCTATGGTAACACTGCTAACAGGAAAATGAACGTAATTTAACGGACGTCCCGTTATCTTGAGCAACGGTTAAATTTACGGAGCATTAATTAAGTAAAGATGAGTTGAAGTCAGGCTAAACAGTAATTATCAGTCTAATTACGGTACTTTATTCCGTAAAATATATTTACAGGCATGTTCCGTAAATATTTACGGACGTGGTGAAAATACGGAAATTTTTAACAGTGTACACTCTAACAAGAAATGCCTCACAGTCTCATCACCCTCCCCACATTCACACAGTGGCGAGTCCCTCCACCCAAGCCGACACATGTGGGCATTGAGGAGCACATGCCCCGTCCTAAGACGGGACAGGACCCCTGCCTCCTGTCTAGAAAGACGTCCGAGGGCCACCGGGACTGAGACCAATGGGTGCAGAGCATGTAGGTGCCTACCATTCGGACCACTATCCCACTCCTCTTGCCACTCGGCTGTAGAAAGTGACTGCAAAACAGGATACAGATCCCGATGGGCTAGGGTACACAAGATCTGATCCAAGCCTCCTGCTCTGGAGAGAGCATCAGCAGCCTCATTCCCATGTATTCCACTGTGGCCTGGAACCCACCAGATGTTAACCACACAGCCCTCGCGCGCCGCCCGCCGAAGCTTAACCCCGATTTCAAGCGCCAGCGGGTGCCACACCCGCAGCAACTGAAAGGACTGCTTGAGAAAAGAAATCCCCGCGGCAGAATCCGAAAAAATTCCCAAACGAGGCACACGAAGGTCCAGACCAACGTCAAGTGCGACAGCTAGCGCCACAAGCTCCCCCACAAAGCTAGAAGGGACAAAGGGAAGCCATCGCGAATAACACTGCTTAAAATCCTGGACGAACACCCCCACCCCACCTGACCACGTAAGATATGCTCCTCCCGTAACAATTAGAAGTGAATATATTGCTCTAAGTTTGAAATAACTCTTAGCGTTGAGAATATTCTTAAACCAGCCAAACATCTCAGCGACCGATGCCAACAAAAGCGACAGCTGAGATCAAGTGACGTCTGTTGTTTACGAACGTACTCGCTGGATTCATCGATACGCAAAATGGCGGCCAATTCACGAAAGATTCTGTTTTTACGCACCATCAATAATTGCTCACCAGTCACCCTTGCATTGTTCAGAGCGTTGCTAAGCGGTTTTACGTTAAATATCGGCCATAAGTACGTTTATTACAATGGCCAAGTGACTTTTTGCGTTCTTTTAGCTTAGCGGGGACACTGCGCACCGACAGTCTCAGATTAAGCTTACGTAAATAAATAATCCTATCGAAAAAACCACAGGTCCGCGACCTTTAATCGGTGGATAAACCGTCGGGTGATGCCACGCCGAGGTATCGGAAAATTAACCGCACGTTTCAGAACTACTTTGATGAGGTGGGGCTTCAGCGCTGAGTTCTTCAGTGAGTTTATGAATGTGTTTATAATTTAGAGTAGTAGAAAGGCGTGACGTCATGTTTTCAAATAGACTCTTCGTAGCTGGAAGAAGTGTACCTTTCAAGTATCCTACAATGGTAACACATTCGAACGCCATATTACAGCTAGGACGCGGTATATAGTAAACGGCATTTACCGGATAAGCAGATTAACGATTTAAGGCACAGCCAGACGTGATACTTCCGCTTTGAGATTATGGGATGGCAGTCGCCATAAAGATTGTCATGGAGTGCAAAATATTGGGGAAACTCAAGTACGACGAGTGAAGTAAAACGCGCATAGCTACAGTTGCACTGTGATATTCTTTGAAATTTTATCCTAGCACAGGCAAAAGTTTGAACGAATTTTCCAATAGCTGTTCGATTTTATAAATTGATGTTTGCATCGTTTTAAAGATATACAATGTTTTCACATTTGTGGCAACCTTCCCAGGATACGTATTGCCGTCGTCGCACAATACAGGAGTCACAACGACAGAAACGATGAATTATGGGATGTGTATCTTACGAATCTCATTCAGACGAGAACAGAGGCATGAACGGGCCTGAATGGTGCAAAATATTTCTTCCATTTTTTAAAATTGTTGTTTTAATATGAAATTGCTGTCATGCTCTTTATAGGGGGTTACAATAATTTAGTACATAAAATAAATAAATAATTATGTTGTAGGATTGGCCTCTCACGAATCTCATTCAGACGATAACCGGAAGTTGCCATATAGACTAGTACAGTTTCGGGTTCACCCGCGTTTCGCCGACTCCCGTTTCGCCGACTCCCATTTCGCCGAATTTCAGTAAAGCTATACTCCCGTTTCGCCGACCGTAAAAAATAAAAAGTTCTTTCACAGGTAGCTAAAAACATAGCCTTACTTGACTACTTTAAGAAATAATTATTTGCCACAATTTGTAGCTTAGTTACTTAAACAGTAGAGTAAAAATTTAAGGTGAACCTTGTTTTTACAAGAAGCTAGCAATGAAAGAAAAATGTATTGCCATATTTCACGATCCTCTACGATTTTAACATGCACCGTTTCTTTGTTTTCTTTTCCTGTGATGATGTAGCTTATTCATAAACTGTCGTATATATCTACTATCTGTCTCAGTTGGCCTTGTATTACTACATCGTGTCTCGCGAAACGATGTGACGGTAGTATCACGCTGTTATATGAGAAGCAGGAATGTACCTTTAATTCTATCTTATACGCTAATCACCGCAGCACCCGAACTTATAAGACAAAAGGAACACCAGGAACAGAAAACAGTAAAAGTAAATATGGCAAGACCAAATACAGTAAGCACATGTGACACCTCAATTGACCCACATCTCAGATAGCCCAATTGGCAGCCTATACGCCGCCATAATAATTGCCCGGAGACGACACAAAGATCCTGGGTTGTACGGAGCGGAGCGGTGGGGATACTCCCAAAGCCCGCACCAAATCATCCTGAGGGTCAAGTTTTCCCAGAAAGGACAATCTGTGCAGCTCTTGCAGAAAAACAGAAGAGTGCTGGACCGACTCAACCGCATCCCCCCCACACACAGATCGGCAGCCAGCACCAACCTAGGCGGTTCGCGTGCCCACGCCGTACTCCAACGAGAAACCAAGTGATCATCACTATATGACAGTTTATGAGGTATTCTAGGACTAACAACAGACCGCTGAATTTCAAAAGAGCCTTGCCCTCAACCGAAAATTTCCATTCTAGTTTCTACTTCGCACGAACAACCTTTAGGCAACCGGCAATGGCTTATTCGGCGAGACCAGGCTTGGTTTGGACCAGTAGCGTGAGGGCACAGACAGCGATCCGAGAGGGCAGGGGCAACTTTAAGTAAAAGGGCACGATGAGGTCTTTATTTATTGAGTTTTATTTTTTGGCTCTATACTCTATTTATTTTTACCCTTTTTTAGCTAGTCTCTGCCTTTTTTGCCTTTTTCTGCCCTTCTCCTTCCCTTCTTTTTGCCGTTTTTAGAGGCCTCTAGAACGTTTTCCTGGCTGCAGTGCCAGCATTTATCGTTTTTTACCAAAAAAGGCAAAAACGGCATTTTTTCCCGAAAAGGACAGGGGCAATGCCTCCCCCCCCCCCCACGCCAATGGTTTGGACCGCAGCAATGAGATGGCACGTCAATGAAATTGTGGTAAAATCTGAAGTAAATGTCAACAGGACTCATATACGCCGTGCTTTTGGCGCAGCCTGGTAAAAGTTTTACTAAATTCTGCAAAACCCTGTCACAATTTTGAGTATTACGGCATGTTAACGAAGCAAGCACTTTTTCAACGCAGCAGACTGTTAGCACTTTATTTAAGCACGTTTAAGACAACCAGCTTATTCCGATGAAGCGCGACACCCTTTGAGTAATAATCACTTGGTTTGACCTTTAGCAACAAAAGGACGTATACATACGGATAGTATAGGCAATTTAGACCTAAATTTGGCTCGAAACGGAAATAATTATTAGAGAGCTAATTCCTTTTGAAATACGTTCTTCAGGTCCTGCCTGTACTACCTCAGAAACATTCCAAAACAAATCCTGAATGGGGAACACACTTAAATTTGTAATAAACAGCTGCCATCTTGGATCTTTTCAAAAAACCCCATAACTCTGCAATGGACAATCATATGGAGCTGCTGTCATGCGCTAAAATGCATGGTGGTGTAGTATAGTCGACTATAGGTCCCCCTGTACTTCCCCAGAAAAATCCCAAAAACTCCTGCATGGGGAACACACTTAAATTTTGTATAAATGGCCGCCATCTTTGATATTTCCAAAAAAAAATGCCATAACTCGGCAATGGACAATCATAGGGCGCTGTTGTTTTGCGTTAAAATGTATGCTTTAAGTTGTATAGTCGACTTTAGATCCCCCTGCACTTCCCAGAAAAGTCCCAAAAGTCCTGCACTTACATTTTGAATAAACGGCCGCCATTTTGGATTTAAAAAAAAAGCCATAACTCAGCAATGGAAAAAAGCCATAACTCGGCTACTGTTGGTAACTCATTACTGCAATAAAAATTCTAAAATAAAGAGTTAAAAATGCTGCAAGTAATTCTTGTTCACTTACTAAGGTAACTGGTTTGACAGGCGATAAGCACACGTTGGTTCGAAGAGAACTTTAACAACTTCAAACTAAGCAGGATGGAAAGCCAAATGGGCTGTATCTGCATTAAAGGGATATGCCTCCCAGCGCCATTTTTCTTGATCCCGCCACATCAAGTATGACCCCAAAGGTCTATTTCTTTACCGTTTGTCAATCCCTTGGTAAAAATCCGTTTTAAAATGTGGCGTCTAGGAGATTTTCTGTTGAATAATTGTTAACTTTACAGTATACCTTATCCTACATTATATATGATGCTTTGCGCGCTTACAATAATCATGACGTTTCATCTCTGTGTGTGCATATGTACTAATTTTCTAATAATTACCAAGAAATCAAAAATCTAAAAGACTAATGCGGTAAAAATTAAAATTAATTATTCCAATAGATCGCCGAAGCAAAATTACAAGACACTAGCCTAGAAAATTATAAATTGTGATGTTAAAATACGAGAGTCATTCCGGTTTGTGACGACACACTGTTTAACTTGATGCAGCTTCGTGTACTATTTCAAAAACCAACCGAGACAGCAGCTACGTTCTTCGCTGCGTGAAATGCAGCTACCACCACAGCCGACCTTGACTCTGGTAAATGCGCGGTTGCGATCTGTGCGTAGCTGTTATAAGGCAGGCGGATTGTTATAAGGCAGGCCGGCTGTCCTTTTAAGTTACAAACTAATTACTAACTTACCCCGAGGTATATTTGGTTGATGCAGCCGCCAATCTACAATTAAAAGGAAATACAAGCATTTTAATTAAAATGGTTATTTCGAATAACGCAGTATGGGAAAACAGTAGTCGTATATGAAGAGCGACAACACCTATATTGGAAACGTAACAGAGAAACATTAACTGTAATCTTGAAAAAAAATAGCTGGAGTATTTGGTGCGGTGACGTGCACACACACTTTTATTCACAAAACCCCACACCAGGAGTAAAACAAATGACAATATACGAGCAGCTGCAGCGACTGCCTAGTCGCAACAAATCTTCTGCAAACCTCCGCCACTTTCGAAAATGTTGAGGCGCACACCTCTATCACGCACTGCAACAGCCCTCTATTATGTAATCTGAAAGTATTAACCATCACAACTACCTGATAAAAATGTTTTACCTTTTGGCCAAGTTTTAGATTTTAGGCTTAATTATTAGCTATTAGGCCAAATTTTTATCTGCCGTTTTAATTTCGTGAGTAGCAGCTAACGGAGATTTGGGTTAGAGATTAGGGTTATTCATTTATGCAAGACGGTGCGGAGATTTGACGTTGCCGTGGCAACGTGATTTAAGACCTAATTTGTAAGTTTTATGCCATATTTTAACTGTCGTTTTAATTTCGTGAGGCTTAGGTAACCGGAAGAATTTGAATCGAGAGTTGGCCTATTCATCCATGCGACAAGGTGTCCAGACTATTTTACATGAAGCTAATGTGTGTCGTTAACGAAATCCTTTTTTTTTGTATGGTTGCGTGTTTTACTGCAGTGTTTAAATGCGACAATCAAATGTTATTATTTCATTGAAAAACGACCAACACGACCGGATAAACCGAAAAAAAATTAACAGAAATTAGGACTAATTTCACGAATTTCACAAAAAAAAATCGCAGAATTTTATCACATTTTTTATCATCGTCATCGGTAACGAAGGGTGAGGGGTTCGACATTTGCCACCTCATTTTCTGGGTGGGGGGTCGGGGGTGGGGGAGGGCTGCAAAGTGATGACAAGGTGCGACGGGGAAGGTAGCCAAAAACTGGCAATATTTGCCCAACGTCGTTTGCGTAGGCCTCCATTGCTTCGCATACAAACATGACGGTGGCGCCATCCAGCATGATGTAAATACATTACTGGTCTGGCCCTTAGCGAGAGCCGAAAATTATGAGAGACAATAACCCGTCCCAATCTATACTACTGGTGATATAATCTCAAAAGGATAGCAAGTTGAAGGAGAGTTACCCGAACCTTGCCAAAGTAAGCATATATACTGTCCGCTGCCTATCTTGAGTTCGCCCCAAAACGAACACGGATAATCGATTGTATATTTTTGGTAGCAGAGTGCCTTGTTGATATCCTAGATGGTTACAAAAACAATGGCGGCCGTCGATTAAAGCCGCTCCCTCCAGGAAGCCGTAGCCGCTCATAAAATATCTACAGGACTCAAGATACGCTGCGCACACAATAAGGTTAGTTATGTGTGTATAGGAGATAAATATCTCCTTATCTGACGAGTTTCAGCCGTTTCTATCGCACTGTTATTATCTGAGTTCATTTAAGTTAAAGGTACATGCCTCCAGTTTGGCTTTGCTGAATGTTAATGTTGGCACTTCTGCAACATTAACAGCACTAATCTCAAAAAAGTAAATACTGCCGAATATTTAGGCTTACATATTGATCAACACTGGAAATGTGAAAAGCATATTACGGAACTTGTTAAGAAGCTACGCCAAATTATGTCTAAATTATATCAGCTGCGTCGATTTCTTGATTTAAAAAATCGAAAGCTGCTGTATGAAGCACTGGTCGAATCGCATCTAAGGTTTGGCATAATTGAACTTTATGGCTTAACTAACAATACCTTATTGACGCGTGTGCAGAAAATACAAAATTAATTTATTTTCGTCTGCTTTTTCAGGACAGCAAAAATAAATAAATAAATAAATAAAAAACGGCAAGAAGTTAAATTTGATCACAAAATTTTTATCATCAATAGCCTAAGAGACTATTTGATTATAACAAAAAACTATTTTGAAATGGAAAATCATTTAAGAGCTCTAAGGAATAACAGTAGCCTACGACTGAATCAGTTACACACAAATTACCACGTTGGAGAAATAATTTTGGAAAAATTTCAACCAAGTATTTTACTCCTTTTGCTTTTAACAAATTACCAAAGGATTGTCACAATATTGCGTCGTTAGGAAACTTAAAACTTAAAACTAAAACCTACTTACTGAATAAACAAAATGATAAATAAATAAACCAGGTAGCCGATGAAAAGTGTTATTTTTTAATTTACAATTTTTTAGTAAATTAAAGACGGGAAAGCCAAAGTTTGTTTATATGTATGCATGCACGTGTTAAATGCTGCCTATGGACGTTTCCTGTTGGCCGTGTCAGTCTGGCTCAGCGGTAGGATCTTGGCCTCTGATTTCAAAGGTCCTGGCTTCGATTCCCCGCTGAGGCAGTCTGACATACGAGTTCAAAAGGCAACGTAAATATGTTTGCATCTGTATTTAGTTTTTAGTAAATGATGTTACAATATGTAGCTTGTAAATAAGTGTGAGGGGCGAATGTTTGATAATGAAGTAAAATATTAATGTAGGCTAGATAAGTAAAATAATTGTTCAACCGAAGTCGACTTTTTGTTAGCACAAACAAGTACGTCAATACTTCGTGCTACCCATTAGTTAATTTAATTTTAATTTATAAACAATCCAAACGTGTGCAAATGTTGCTAAGGCGTTCATTTTCCTATATTTTCCACGTGAGAAGCGGTTTTGCTACTTTAACTCTAACCAACGTAAATGTTGCAAGAGCTATTTCACGCAGGATGCTGGACAATATTCCTATGTCCTATGTCCTATATGTCCTATTAACCAACTGTCAAAATAAACTTAACCTACTAAGGAGTTTCTACTGCGCAGTCGATCGAGACACAGATTTCTCCTAATCACACGAGTTTTAGCCTTTTCTCTCTCACTGACATTATATGCAAGGGTTAGCATATTGTACTGAGGTCAGTTAAGTTAACCAACTGTCAAAGTAACCTCACTCTGCTTGAAAAGCTTCATAATACCTGGTCGCAATGCAGAAAACTTCGTGTAATATCGTCCTTTTCTTTTGCAGTGTTATATTTGTCTCAGTAGACTAAAATCCACCCAAAACCAGACCTCGTGTAAGAGAAGCCGCCAAATTTCCAAAAAGGTTTGGCCTTTGAAAGTAGTGATATCATTCCGCCAGGGAAAGGCCGCCAAGATTAATCCTATTAGCCAAGTTAATCGCATCTACTAATAGTTCGAAAGTTAAAAGAAAACTAGAACACGGCTACTCACGGTAGCTATCTTCAAGTTTTCATTTAACGTCCAAAGTATTATACGGTGCGATTAACTTGGCTAATAGGATTAACCTTGGCGGCCTTTCTCTGGTTGAATGGTCTCACTACTTTTAATGCTGACACGTTTTGGAAACATGGCGGCTTCTTATACCAGTATTGGTTTTGGGTGGATATCACGACTTTAATAGGACTGTGAATGTACAAAAGGTCACATAGTCTTATCTTCATCTCTACTTTTTTTCTGGAGAAATTTTATGTCTATACATTTTCACATTCCGTAATTTTTACGTTTGCCATTGCCCAATTACCCATTACATTAGCCAAATTGACACGTTTGGTTGCTAAAGTTACTATAAGGGGACGAGAAAATGATTTTATTTTATTATTGTTGTTATTGTTTGTGTTAACATTGTTATTTTAATTTTTTTTTAATTTTCCGTGTATGTTACAGCCATTGTGGAAGGCTTTTATTTATTGCTGACATACAAAAAAACTATGGTCTACCAGTTATCTAGCTACGTTACGTTTGTGCTTTTACCCCACTTCCCCCCAACACGACATGTAGTAATGATACTAATAAAAATGACACATCTTTACTCCAAACAATTTTTTTTTAAATACGTACGAATCGTTGGTCCGTTGTTTGTTGTTGTCCAGTAGGGTCCCTTCCACCACTGGGATACTGCCCTCCACTAGGATATTGTCCAGCAGGATACTGTCCGTAAGGATACTGTGCCCCACCTTGAGGAAACTGTGCACCACCTTGAGGATACTGTACGTATGGATACCGCACGCCGGCTCCTGGATAACCACCACCCATTGGTAACCCCACGGCTGGATAACCACCACCCATTGGTAACCCCACGCCTGGATAACCACCACCCATTGGTAACCCCACGGCTGGATAACCACCACCCATTGGTAACCCCACGCCTGGATAACCACCACCCATTGGTAAACCCACGGCTGGATAACCACCGCCCATTGGTAAACCCACGGCTGGATAACCACCACCCATTGGTAACCCCACGGCTGGATATTGGATACCCCCAATGGGATATGGAACACGAGCACCACCGACAGGATAAGGAGCAAGGTAACGAGCACCACCCGTTGGATACCCCATCCCAGTCTGGTAACCCCCACCAGTTTGATATCCTCCTCCTGTTTGGTAGCTGCCTCCTCCAGTTTGATAGCTGCCTCCTCCACCTGGGTAGTATCCACCTCCTCCAGTTTGATAGCTGCCTCCTCCACCTGGGTAGTATCCACCTCCTCCAGTCTGGTAGCTTCCTCCTCCACTAGGGTATCCACCACCAGTTTGGTAGCTTCCTCCTCCTCCTGCGCCAGTACCTCCGCTTCCTGTAGGTCTATTCCACAAGTCCGTGTCTCTAGCACGCACAACGCAACTTCGTATTTCGTCAGCTACCTGCAATATACAGAACAGAAAGTATGTCTTATTATTTACAATATAACCTTTTTCTTAATTCTGTTAGAGGTAAATATAGTAGGCCTTTAATTTTTACATGTGTAGATTATCACAAATTGCTACTGTGAAAGAAGTAAGGATTTATTTATTATAGCACTAGTGGTATGCCAGAAACAAGTTCGGATCACAAAAGCCCAAGCTCCACTAACTCCACTAATATACGTATAGCGTTATAAAATAAAAGACCGAGGTAAGTCTCTTCCCCTCCTACACACCGAATTCCCCCAAATCCTCCCAAAATCGCCCCAAATATTCCAGAAGTCTGACAGAAAATTGTTAAAAGACATTTTACTTTGTCAATATTGCTTTGAAAACGACATTTTTTTTTGTGAAGACTGCATCTATACATTTTCGACTAATTTTCCTTGTTGTGGGGGACATACAATTGTTTGTGACTTCACACGTTGAAGGACATAGTTTGAGGCACATTGAATCTTGAAATACTGCTGCATTCTCCCTCAACCCCACCCCAATACAACACTATACCAAGCGATAAGCCTGCAACAACGATCGTGCATGCAGTGATTACTCAAGCAACTCTGAAGCATTATTCAACTCGCTCTGATACCCCGCATCTACGAAATAAATACGTCGGATTATTTTCCAATTTGGAAGGAATTGTTTGAAGGCCATTGTCATGTTTAAAGGGGTAATTGGTGGATACTTCTGAGGTTTTTCCTGAGGTGTGGCACGGTTACAGGGTTCACGTATTAGTATGATTGCGGATGCGGTATAGTACGGTCAGCGTTAAGTTAGGGTTAGGATTAAAAATAAGTAGGTTAACGATGAGCGTCTTGCTCGCAGGCTTTTTGGCTCAATCATATCAAATCTAATCATTACCTTTTACGGCCATTGTTATGCTTTTTCATTGTAATGTTGCTGTTGCTATGCTCATTTTCGCCCCTAGCATATTATTATGTTAGACTAGTGGAAAGCCTGAAATTCGGGTCCCAAACGCCCGGAGAGATACGGTGTCCACTGACTACGCAGCATTACAAAATGAGAGACCGAGGCAAGTCACAACCTATGCAACCCCCCCCCCCCCAAAATCCCCCAAAATCCTCTGAATCGGTCTTACTGAAATTGTCTAAAAATTCATACATTTTATGTTGTAAATGCTTCTTAGAAAGCAACATTTTTGCATGAACATTGAACACTACATGCTTATTTATCAACAGAAATTTTACTTTGTCAATACTTATTTGCGAACGACATTTTTTGTGACTACTGCACTAGATTTTCAACTAATTTCTCTTGTTTGTGGGCCATAAAATTGTCTAAAAATAAACATGTTGAACGCATTGCGAAGTCCATTGCTTTCTTAAGTGACAGTGCTCCGTTTTTGTGGGTCTTGATTTACTATCGCATCTCCCCCGCCCCCTCACTCCCCTTCTACGTCGTGACAATTGCCCCCGCAACAACAATCACGCATGAAGTGATTGTTACTCAACCAACTTTGAAACAACGGGTCTAAAAGCCCGCATCTACGAAATAAATTACCTGAACAAAAAACGGTTTCGTCGTTTAGAAACAGGCATTACAGCTCGTATCCCCATACTCACAGCTGTGAAGGTAGACGAATAAACACGGATTAGTGTTGACTCGAACGAATGTAACGAACTATAATCTGAACCCCAATTCCAGGATAAAAGGATGTTTTATTCAGTGGTTATGTCAGAAAGTGAACGCAGTTTGTGTTTGAAATGTTTAATGTTTGTGTGCGCTTAATTTGTATGTTATTACAGGCTTTCTTAAAAAAAATAGTCTGTGTTTGTTGTTTTATATTTTAAGGCATTTTCGATTGGAGAACGGCCCAGAGGTGCCTCATGATCATGTCGCCTGTCGCATGTCAAAGACCCTGGATTTTCCGCTTTGATTTCCCCAGCTAAATTGCCCCTATTATCTTCGTGGGGGCAGAGAATCCAGTTTGGGTTCGTACTCCTACAAAAACAAGCAACAACAACAACAATTCCTGCTGCTGCTTGTCCACACTTTCTCCCCTAGAAAATTATGATGTTAGACAATGTAAGAAATTGCTTAGGGGTGAGAGTTTGAACCAAGTTGGTTCGAATCCAGCCACGTCAACCCAATGAAATGGATGCCCATAATGGCTGACCGAATCTTAACTATTTAGTGTATGGCGTGGGCTGTTTTGCCGTTCTGTTTCCTTACATACTGAAATAAAAATGGAGGTCCAAATATCTTAGTTAATTATTGCAGCTGCTTGGCATGATTTCTTGTTTGTTATTTGGCTAAGGTGGCTGACTGTGGAGAGCTCAGCCATACTGGACAGGGTACCCTGCTACAGTTCCTGCCAGACAAGCCGTCCAGAACTCCAGGTGGGGCGAGAGAGTACCAAGTTCTGTCAGCAGCTACGGGAACCTATTTTGGCCTCTTCCGGGCGTTTTAGCTGCCCTTACCAATGATCGGAGGTTACCAGGTTCGAATCCTCGGGTTTGCCCTTCTTTTTACTAGACGTCTTTTTGCTTCTAATAATGTCTGGTAAACTTCAGAATTGAGCCAGTTCACGTACAAGAGCAGCAGTGATTTGGTCCAACAGATAGGTTTGTATTGGCAAGTTCTAATTTAAAATTACGTGCATTTAGGATGGAAACTAAAGGCACGTAATTACACTATGAACAAGGTAGAAAGGGGCCCATTTTAATTGTTTTATTTATTTTTATTTAGCTAATGAAAGCAAACGATTTATTTGTGTCGACAATAACTTACAGATAATAATACAATTTCTTATACAAATGCACATTAAAAATTATTATTTTATTGTAGCTTAATGTTTTAAAGCCATACACTCATTAATTTGTTTTACAGTTCATTGTTAAGTGTTTTTCTTTAAAGATATTTAGGTATTTCATTAAAAAATTTATAATAATATGTAATATAGCGTAGTATAGTATGTAGTATAGTATGTAGTATGTGGTAATGTTCAAAATTGAGCCGGTTCTGCCATACAAGCATTAATTGCTTCGGCTGACATAAGGCTCGTCAAAATTAAAAAATAAATTTAATTAAAAATTTTATTCCGAAATTATTTTACCGTATTTGTTTCTCCACAGTGGTAGCTTTAATGAATCTTTCCTTAAATTTGATTTTGCTTTAATTTCCTCCAGCTTATTCTTTCGATGAATGAAATTTTGTTTATTTGTGCAGCCATTTCTGTTAACCTGGCAAAAAAAAAAAACTTGTTTGAATATTTTAAGAAACAAAAACACACCTGAACCACCAGGAAGAACACAGTTCACAGTTCTACTTGAACTTTCGAAGAAAATACCGTTCTCCTTCAGAAAATCACGTACAACTCGGAGGAAAAATAAGTTCTCACATAACCATTCGTAAACAAAAATTGAATTTTTGTTTACGAATGTGAGAATTTATTTTTCCTCCGTTTTGTGCGTGATTTTCTGAAGAAGGAGAACAGTATTATCTCCGAAAATCAAGTAGAACTGTGAACTATGTTATTCCTGGTGGTTCAGGTGTGTTTTTGTTTCTTAAAATGTCTTTGCAAAACCACTGTTATCGCCGTTTACCGGTTTTCGTTGTTTGAATACTTTCCCGCCAACAAAGCAGCAGAGTGAATACTCTTTATTTTGAAATTTTAATTAGAATGCTTTTTGAAATTTAAAAATAAAAACTTTCTAGTACTCATCTGCTTTGGGATCAAACAAAAGAGAACCCAATTGTCTGGGACCAATAGTTTCATACCAAACTGTCCGGAACCAATTAGCGGTACCGCCACTTCGCCGCGAGCAGGAAATTAATTGTCTCAAGATTACGTAACTTTCAATTAAAGGGGAAAAAAATAACAGTTAGGACTTAACCGAGCAGTCAGCATTAAAGTCTGGTTTTCAGAGAATATAGAATACCTAATCTGAGGGAAAGAGAAGCGGCTGCAGCGACTACCTAGTCGCAACTGGTCTTCTGTGCACTTCGGCTGCACTTCCGCCATTTTCGAGCCATTTCCGAGTTTAGATTTGTGACGACACACTAGTGTGTGTTTAGATACAGACGTCAGTATGCGAGAGTGCGTGAGGGGTCATACCCGTGTAAGCTCTCGTATAAATAAATCAAATCAAATCAGTATGCACGTTGTCACTCACTGTTCGAAGTTTGGCCGTCTAATCAGAGACGAAGCTTACAATACTAACAATGGTTATAACAATCTTTCGTACTTACGCGCCATTCCACACCGTTCCCGTTACACTCCCAGGCTGAAAACCAGGAACGGTATGCAGTTCGTATCTTACTGCAGCCGTTCGTTGAATTTCATAGCTGGAAGCCTTCCCGCTAGCTCGGTATCGGTGAATAATCACCCTATGGGAATTAACATGGGGATGAGCGGACTAGCTAGAAACTACAAACTAGAACATTTTCAACGTTATTGAGGGTCACATTTTCGTCAGGTGGGTCATTGCTTCCATTTTCCCATAATTTTAGCTTTTTTGCCGCATTATTATTTTTCCCCAAATAGCTGAAATGTGCTCAAGTATGCTTCAGGATAGAAGACACTTACGCTATGGTGTCGCGCTACAATGGTTTACAATGGTCGACACTTGAATTGATGTTATGTTTGTTGCCTAACTTGGCGCGACACACTAGCGTGTGCTCAGATATGCATTGATTTCAGTTTAAACTTTTTTTTTTGGGGGGGGGGGAGCATGAACCCAACCCAAACTAGGTTATCCGCCCACGACAACGAGAGGAACAATTTACCTGGAGAAATCCAAGCACGAAACTCAGGACCTTTCACATGACACAGTCGACATGAGCACAAGGCACTTATTTGAATTTATATTTTCACTATTGAGCCGTAAAGCCTCCAAGCTATTCACTGACTTTAAGATCGACCTACAAACTACTTACAGACTAAACAACCAATTAAAGGCACTTATTAGCAGACCTTTACATAATGGTTTCTACAAATGTATTGTTTAAAAGTGTGCCAAGAAGTTTCGGCTTCGTCGGGCAGGTGACCAGAAGTGGTTAACGCTCGCTAAATCCCTATGAACCCTCTGTTTGAATAAGTTGGAGCTGGACTGATTTGTGTTGGAACTTATTAACACGCTTTTAAACAATGGCCCACATCAAACGCCGGCTTGACAAGTCATTTAGAATTAGATTTATGTTTATTCACGAGCCATGGCCCGAAGCCACACGCTCGAAAACTATTATAGATACAAAGCGCACTAAAACCACACTACTAGCTATGTGACACTATGCAACCAATAGTCAACTATGCAGTACAACACAACCATAGTCCACAATTCAAACAAAAACCTTGGAAATTCGGTCATGCTTCATGCCTGCGAAAGCCAGATTTCAATATGTTCGTTTTTCACATTATTTATTGCATTTGTAGGGAAGCTCCACAATAGAAAAAATATTATAAATTCCCCCCACCCCAACGAAAAAAAATATGGCTGCTTCGCATCAGAATTTGAAAGGTTAAAAAATCCGCCCGCCGGCATCGACTTTTGGTTTGTACACTTATGAGAACCAAGGTATTTATTTTTACCGGCCTAAGGACGGCATGCTCCCTTCGCACCTCGAATATATCCCGCGCGAGCAGTTTATCAAGGGGCATGGCCGTTACGTATGATGATGATAGTCCTCGCTCGCTTACGGCATATATCAGGGTAAAATATATAAGTAGTGCCACTTTTTCTTTGACAACGGTAATAGTCTGGTAACTTCCATTCTGCGCGCTTCTGAAAACTTACATACGCCACGGGAGTTTTCAGATGGCGCTGTTCTAAACGTGGGCCGAAAATGCTGGCGATTTACAATGTGAATGAGTTGGAAGAACACTGCCATTCAGCGTTTGAGAACGAATACCGACGAAATTACAGGAGATAAAAAAAAAAACCACTGAGAAAGAAATTCAAGTAGAAACATTAGGCTATAGATCTTCAGCTATACTTTATCCCACGAAATATGCTTTATTACTAGTAAAAAGGAAAAAATCTCACGGCTTTGCTGCATAGCTCAGGTGTATGGCGACCGTCCGCTGCGTTTGTCAATGAGCAGAGCGCTCGTGTTTTAACAATTTTCAACAAAGAAATAAAGCGTAAAGGCTACTAAATTAATAAACAAAAACGGAACGTTAAATGTTTAGAGTAAGGGTCTAAAAGTCAAAACCTAGAAGGTGCACGGAAAAGCTTTGACAGTCAGGGTCTAGGTGTACAATTTTGTCAGTAGAGGCTGGTAAGCATTAGACCCTTACTACCCGGTGGTTAGCTTAGTTCTAGTCTATTGGAAAGACCGTGTGTCTGAACGGTTGTAGCAGGTTTTCTTTGTTCTTAGAATATT
The DNA here is from genome assembly GCA_023313725.1 of Lithobius niger. NCBI lineage: Eukaryota > Metazoa > Arthropoda > Chilopoda > Lithobiomorpha > Lithobiidae > Lithobius > Lithobius niger. Next base: position 45,976 of record JAHWFP010182400.1, read on the forward strand.
GTTATGGAAATTTAAGAGCACAATTTTCTTGTGACGATTCGGCATTTTGTCTTTTGCTGCTTTAGATGTTTTTATTATATTTCGTAGATTATTGGCACTGGATAACCAAATTAATGCTCCCTGCTGCGAATATGCTGTCTTGTTACTAAATCGAAAAATATTTTTCAACAAAACGCAAAGCAGGAAACGTATACCGTACTAAAACTGGATCATCACATGGGTCTTTGTAGGAGGATTTACAGTTTTTTGCCAAAATATATTTATTGCTGACCACCGGGTAGTAAAGGTCTAATGCTTACCAGCCTCTACTGACAAAATTGTACACCTAGACCCTGACTGTCAAAGCTTGTCCGTGTTCCTTGTAGGTTTTGACTTTTAGACCCTTACTCTAAACATTTAACGTTCCGTTGTTGTTTATTAATTCGTGTTACTTTTAGAGTTGCGGCTAAACTGTAAAACAATGCAGTTGACGGTCACAGCTGATAGTTTAACACAAGAGACCCTAGGCTGACCCTTACTAATCTAGCTATCGCCAGTGTTAATAATAGAAACAAATCCTTTAATCTACAGTCTACGTCTTGCAGCTGGGTTTTGCTAATTGGCATTGTTGCATAATAGCAATGTTTAAAACAATGTAAAACAATCAATCTGGTCGTTTAGAGCTTCATAACCCCTGAACAACTTGACCAATTAGAAAATGCCTTATGGAAAGGGCACATCTACAGAGCAATATCTGTAAAATGAGCTAAGAACCAGCGTCATAGGACAAATGGTTTGCCCTGCAGAGAGGACAGACGAAAGTATCCCCAGAACAACAACAACAACATCATCATCATCATCAAGAAGAAGCAGAACAAGAAGTTGTCTATTTGGCCCCTCTCTGTATCTCGGGTTTGGCTCGACCGAATTTCACAGTTTTTGGACTGCAGACAGGCTATGACTAGTCAAAGCTAGATTCCAAATTTGGTTTAAAGATGTTTACTTTTGACGGAGTTATAAGCTCTCAAAGTTGAGAGTTTAACACAGCGATCCTAGGTCGACCCTTACTAACACTGGCTATCGCCAGTGTTAATAACAAAGAACTTTTACTTTTACAAAAGAAGTAATCATTTTTAATAATAATAATAATAATGTGTTTATTGCTCAGTAAAATGAGCAAAACGGTAAGAAAGGATTCCCAGAGGGACCACTAACACCTTACCGGAAGTTAACAAAGAGAGGGCACATCGTTAAAATCACGTCTCAGTATCGTAGGATACATCGTCAACTGTATAAACCATACTCACTGCAACGGGCCATAAAACACAACATCAAAAGATAAAAATAATGTTTTAAAAACATCAGTATCATAGGATACGTTGTCAACTGGATAAACCATACTCACTAATGCAAGGTACCATTAAACAGGACATCAAAAGATGCCAACGTTGTGAGGATTTCGTATTGGTTAAGGTGGGAAAAGAAGCGGATAAGAATCTTTCAAGGACAGTTATCGGGACGGAGAAGGTGTGCCTTCAAGCAACACCCGTTCAACAATCTTTTAAAGGTCCTTAATGACGAGGCCGAGACAATGTTGTCACTTAAGGAATTCCACACAGGAGCGACTCTCACGGCAAAAAAGGATTTCCTGCAATTTAGATTAAATTTGGGAATCATAAGCTAAATTGGTGGCCTCTAGTTCTTGTCTCAGTACTAAGCTCAAAGAAGGGAAGCTCGAGTGGCAACAAGCAATGGAGAATTTTGTAGGTTAGAATTAAATCGGCTTTTAATCTCCACAGTTCAAGTGTGTCCAATTTTAGAATTTCTAAACGTTTGCTGTACGACTCTCTGCTCAAACCCGGGAGCGATTTTGTAAACCGCCTCTGGACCGATTCAATGTGATCGATATCTTTTAAAAGGTTAGGTGACCAGACTTGGCAAGCATATTCAAGAAGTGGGCGGACATACACCTTAAAAGCCCAGAGTTTGGTATTTAGATTTCCAGACGTGAAACAGCGATGGACAATAGCGGATCTACGGTTGGCCATCAATGTGATGTAATTACAATGTGTAGAAAATTTAAGATCAGATTGAAACCAAACTCCGAGGTCCTTAACATTTTTTGTGGCAACTTTTAGGGTTGAATTACCGACCGAATAGTTTAGATAGTTTGGTGCATTTTCAATAGAGAAGCTCTGGCACTTGTCCTCAGAGAGTGGTAGTTGCCATCCATCCGACCGAGAATACACCGAATCAATTTCCCATTGCAGCTGAAAACTATCAAATTCCGAAATAATTGGGGAGTGCAACTTTAGGTCATCAGCGAATTTTTCTTGATTCACCTTTGTGTTGTTAGAAGTCAGATCATTGAGGAAGAGGACGAACAACAATGGGCCGAGAACCGATCCCTGTGGTACACCACTGATGACTTTAGTTAAATCCGAAAACTCGCGGTCGATCACCACTCTGTTCCCCATGTTTCCCCCATGTTTCTCCTTCCCTACCAAAAATCCCAAAATGTTTCAATTTTTCCGTCCGGTGTTCCTTCCGATTATGTGCGTTATTTTTGTAGCAGTGATAAACCTTCATCAAATGAGTGAAAGTTTGTATTTTAGTTCTGTTGTTTGTACTGTGACAAGTCTGAGAATAATCCTGTGTTATTGTTTGCAATTGCTTACGCTTTTTTAGGACTAAAAAAAATATTAGCAGATGTCATGCTACCATGATTTAATGCAGTGAAACGGAATATATGTGATAATTGGTCCTACACGGGTTTTCATTCCAATGTCCTTTTTTCTTGGGAGTGGGGGGGAGGGGGGGGGGGGCTGCTAGAAAAATTAAAGCTCTTTAAAGTTTTTTTTGTAGTGTGATTTAAGGGGGGCTAAAAAATTTCGACCACAAACTTCCAGTTCCCTCCTCCCAATCTTCTGATAAACACGTGACTGTTCCCTAAAGGTTAAATAAAAATGCTTAATGCACGGTGGTGACGTCACGCCAACACATCCCAATGCTAAAAGTGTAGCCGTTATATACGGTTAATCTGAAAACCCACACACGTGACCGTGGATTAATTTTGATAACCCACACTTTTTCGATGACCTACACTTTTTCCGCGCTGTACACAACCACTGCTCTACCATGTGACATACTTTGCAAAACTACCGTTCACAACACAAATTCAACCAGCACACCCCATTGCAACCAACATAAATAAGCACATTTGCAACCTGCTACATTTATCGTACTAACACGAAAATAAAAAAGCCTCGCATAGGCTACTATGCTAGGACCCCACCCATGGAGGAATGGCCCAATCTGCCAATCTTTCGCTCCGACAGTACTAAAACCAGGCTACCGACACTTGTAAACACACCTAAATACATCTAAAAACATACGATACTCAAGCGAACAGCATATTTGTAACCTGGCGACATTTTCCGTACCCCCACGAAAAAAAAAAACCTCGTGTACGATGCTAGCCCCCTCCCTACCCCCATCCATTAATGAATGGTCCAAGCCGGACCCGGCAACCTTTCGTTCCGACGGTACGAAAACTAGCCTACTGACACTTTCTAAACACATCTAAAAACCTACGAGACTCAAGCGAATAGCGCATTTTATACGCTATATCTTATTTAAACTAATAAAGTAGAAAAAATACGGTTTTACCTTAAAAACAAACGTTGGTGACTGGGACTGGATATAGGGACGTCCTCGCGTACGTGAGACTTTCGCAGACAGGAAGTTTAAACCGGAAGTTTGAGTTCAGGAATTTACGTCATGATTCACAAATAAAATTTTCAAATAAAATGTTTTTTTTAAATCTCAAATAACTAGATATGTTGGTTCGACGTCACACCTTAGCATTAAAACACATATCCGTGAAGTAGACCCGGTTATCCTGAAATAATTGGTCGTCTACTCGAAACGGAACAGTCCAAAGATCTCGGAGTAGCAAAATCGACTTCGCGCTAACGCGCTCGTTCGATTTCGCCACCCCTCGATCTTTGGACTGTTCCGTTTCTCGCAGACGATCAATTATTTCGGGATAACCGGTTCTACTTAACGTATATCTATTACTTATTGCCTGCCATCGAATGGTAGGGAGCACATTGGTAGAAATATTTTACCAACAGAAAACTGCTATATTTATATTTTCTTCCCAAAAAAATTGTTTCCCTGCGAGTGTTGGAGTAGGGATTACACGATTTTCCTTCCTGAAACTGGTTTCCCTTTTAGCTCGTTTCACTCTTTTTATGTTGTCAATCTGAATAAACGGGCACAACTAAGTAATTTATTAAGGTGGATGGTTGAATTTTTGTGCAGATTAGGCAATGTACAAAAAACATGTAGAAAAAGAAAATTTAGATTGGAAACCTCTGTAACTAGCGAATGTTTGACATGACCCTGTTAACGTTTTTTGAAGGCCGGAAAATATAATTAAATCATTTCTACATAACCTCTTTAAAAATTATTATTTGTTTATTTCTTAAGTTTCAGAAAATCAAAGAATAAATCCGAATGGAAATTTCAAATACAATGTAAAAACTTATTTTCTTGTGGCGTGGGTAAAAGTCTTAAAGTTTTGGAAACCTTTTAGTATTGTTGTTAATTTTTGCAGTTAACTTCGTTAGTGAGCAGATAGAGTTCACGAATTTGTTAAGGTGAGTGCTGCACTAAATTGTCATACCAAATCGAATTACTTGGCTTTACCCTTTTATTCGGACAAACGACACAAAAAGAGTGAAACGAACTAAAAGGGAAACCAGTTGCAGGAAGGGAAAACAAGTATTCACTACCACCGAATAACTTACAGGAAAACAATTTTTTAGGATGAAAAGAAAGTATATTTTCTAATAGTTTTCTGTTGGTACAATATTTTTACCAATGTGTTCTACCAATTCGGTGGCAGGCAATGCATTTTTTAGCGTTTTTGTTTTAACCATTAGCGACCACGCACAAGTTAGGGACCATTCACTGGAAGTTTGTGGTGGAAATATTTTAGCCTCCACCCCCTTTACTCGCATTTAAAGATCACCCCTTGAAGGGCTTTTTTTCTAATACCCCCCCCCCCAAAGAAAAAAAGGAAATTGGGATGAAAACGCGTATAGGACCAATTATTATTATATTCCGTTCTCTGCATTAAATCATGGTAGCATGACGTCTAGTAATAATTTTTTTTAGTCCTAAGAAAGCGTAGGCAATTGCAAACAATAAAACAGGATTAAAACTCAGACTTGTCACAGTACAAACAACAAGATTAAAATATAAACTTCCACTCATTAGACGGTGGTTACCACTGCTACAAAAATAACGCATATAATCGAAAGGAACACCGGACGGAAATTATTGAAAGACGTTGGGATTTTTGGTAGGGAAGGAGAAACATGGGGAAAAAATGATTGCTTCTTTTGTAAAAGTAAAAGTTCTTTGTTATTTAGCAGCCTTTATGCTTTATTTCTTTGTTGGAAACTGTTAAAACACGATCGCTCTGCTCATCGACAAACGCAGCGGACGGTCGCTATACACCAGAGCTATGCAGCAAAGCCGAACTACGAACAAGCGACACTGTTCTCATTTTTCCGTGAGATTTCTTCCTTTTTACTAGCAATAAAGCATATTTCGTGGGATAAAGAATAGCTGAAGTTCTAGCCTAATGTTTCTACTTGAATTTCTTTCTCAGTGGATTTTTTTTATCTGCTGTAATTTCGTCGGTATTCGTTCTCAAACGCTGAACGGCAGTGTTCTTCCAACTCATTCACATTGTAAATCGCCAGCATTCTCGGCCCACGTTTACTACAGCGCCATCTGAAAACTCTCGTGGCGTAAGTAAGTTTCCAGAACTAAGTTAGCAGAGTATTACCGAAGGTAATAGGATCGAATGACTATGACAACGGTAAACATTTGGGTCTAACTAGTACCTGCTTTCAACGATTTATCACCAGAGGGTCCTGTCGTCAAGTAGCAGGAAGCGCAAAGCCAAAACTATTTAGCGTCGCTAAAACAAATTGATCACGAATAAGAATACAAAATTAATCACTTAAAATATGTCACAAGTCAGATTAGGATATTAAAATAATTTTAAGAAAGACCAGAACTGGCTGATCGACTTTTATTATTTTTTTTCAAATCCAACATTGAATTTTAAAACGGGTCGTCGTTACGAGTGGAACTAAGTACAACGCATGGTTTTGTGTTCCGAGAAGTGTGCTGAGCGGTCATTTAGGCGGAAGCTTCTTCAGTTGTTCACGTTTAATGTAACGAACTACATACGGTGTGAATCGAACACAGAATAAGTTATTCAACTTCGGATGTTGCCCACGCGCAAGTATTTCGTCAATTCCGCAGGTATTGTCGCTATAATTATCATGGTTATCATGGTAACCATGCCGCCATTTTTTATTTCACGTTTCGCCTCCTACGAGTACCTGACAGGTGCTGCCTTCTGGGGCCGTGGATTAAAGCAGACATCATTTTACAACATGTTTTCAGAAAAGCGTCACTACCTACTATTCTACCCTGGCATACACTACGTAGATTCTCGTGCAAAACTAATTCTAAAAAGCACTGCCTGCCCACCGTCTTAATAAAAACTACCCATCTTAAAGCTTACCCTATCTCTATTCCAGCACATGTCCTCTCTTCGTTGTGCCTCAATAACCACCGCAAAAACGGCCACTAAAAATAGTGAACAAATGAACTTCATGGTGGCAGTATAGTTTCACTACCTGCACTGCCCAATGGATAACGATCATCTGAGGATAAGGAACGGGCAGATCTCTTTTTAAGCTACACGAGAAACAAGATATTTCAGATCTACTGTGGAGAATTAATGATCATCAGCTTCATCCCAGGGATCATCGTTAACCATTGTTGCCAACACTTCCGCATTACGCAACAATGCAACCGTCACCGAACTGTCACGGTGGCGTGGCGTGACGTGTCCGGAGTAACAAATCGTATTTGAAGATTATCCTTACATTTCCGATATGCATAGCGAATATGTCATGCTAATGATATTTTTATGGAGTTAATGGCTGCCTAGTAATGCTATAGAGGTGTTACATCAGATAAACCTACGAAAAGATGACAGCCCCCCCATTGGCGTGAAGTGACATTAGTGACAGTTTCATGTTTGATGGATTGAGATTTGGTGACTAGTGGGATGTGTGGCAGTGCAACCATACAAATTGCGAAATGCGGCGACTTCATATTTGAATATTTGCAAAGCTAGCGGAAGAGTGAGTCAACAAAACTTAGGTTCGATAGGTTTCTTTTAATGGTACTGTATTCTCCTAAAGCACCACATTTCGAGGGAAAACAGTCATATTGTCAACCTCAATGTAAAGAATTGCAAAGAAATAAACGACAGGTAAAAACTTTATTAAAGGTGTGGGCGTCTTTAAAGGGGGATTGCCACCAAATGACAGGCTGCAGCATCTACAACCATTAGTTCTGCCTAGCCCTTACTTTAAACGAACGAAGGAATACACAAACAAGCCACGTGCTTCCTTAATTTTCGAGTGTAAAGTTGGTGCGTCCACGTGCACCAGGGAGCAAGCGGCAAAGTTAAGCCTGACGACATCAAGGGGGCTTTTCTGCAGCTGGCAAAGTTAAGCCTGACGACATCAAGGGGGCTTTTCTGCAGCTATCGACCGTTTTGAAACGCAGATTTTGAACCGCTAGATGGGCGCCATCTAGTAACAGTGATATCATTAACCTTGACAGCTTGCTCTCGGGTGCATGTGGACGCATCAACTTTACTTTCAGTAATTAAGGAGGCGCGTGGCTTCTTTGTTGTGTAAAAAGAAATTTCTTTGCGCATTCCTTCGCTTGTTGAAATCAAGTGCTACATGAATTAAGTAACAGATATCCGTGAGGTGTAGCCGTTTTACCGGCGATATTCGCTCGTCTGCGAGAAACGGCTAGTCCAATATCGAGAGGGTGGAGGGAAATCGCACGAGCACTGAAAGCGCGAGTGCTGATTTCCCTCCACGCCCGAGATATTCGACTAGCTGTTTCAAGTAGACGAGCGAATATCCCCGTTAAAACGGCTACACCTCACGGATATGTGTTTTAATACTAAGGTGTGACGTCGAGCTAACATATCTAGTTATTTGATATTTAGAAACATTTTATTTGAAAATATTATTTCTGAATCATGACGTAAATTCTTGAACTCAAACTTCCGGTTTAAACTTCCTGTCTACGAAAGTCTCACGTACGGGAGGACGTTCCTATATCCGGTTCCAGTCACCGACTTTTGTGTTTAAGGTAAAACCGTATTTTTTCTACTTTATTAGTTTAAATAAGATATAGCGTATAAAATGCGCTATTCGCTTGAGTCTCGTAGGTTTTTAGGTGTGTTTAGGAAGTGTCAGTAACATAGTTTTCGTACCGTCGGAACGAAAGGTTGCTGGGACCGGGTTGGACCATTCCTCCATGGGTGGGGGCCTAGCCTAGTAGCCAACTCGATTTTTTTTTCGTGTTAGCAAGATAAATGTCGCAGGTTGCAAATGTGCCTATTTATGTAAGTTGCAATGGGGTTTGCTGGTTGAATTTGTGTTGTGTACGGTAGTTTTGCAAAGTCGGTCATTATATGTCACATGTCACCCCGGCTGGAGCGGGGGTTGTGTAGAGCCCGGAAAAAGTGTTAGGTTATCAAAAAAGTGTGGATTATCAAAATTAACCCACGGTGACGTGTGTGGGTTTTCAGATTAACCGTATATAACGGCTACACTTTTAGCATTGGGATGTGTTGGCGTGACGTCACCACCGTGCATTAAATAATGGTTGGCGCTAGATGTTGCAGCCTGTCATTTGGTGAATAGGCACCTTTAAGGCAGGCAGATCAAATCAATAAGATCCTTATCCATATAGTGGTAACAACTTATCAACTAATAACTCCAGGTGCACGCTATAACCGCAGTAGAGTCCATTATTAATGCATTACGGGTAAGAAAAATTTTGCCATCGGGGTCAAGTCAATTCTGTAGAAATTCAAAATATTGTATTTTGAATTTTCACAGAATTGACCCACATCTCAGATGTAACTTATTTAAATAGTTAATATTTTGAAAAAAATCAGAAATTATAATTTCGCGTTCGCGGGGGGTTGGCGAGAAGGGTGAAAAAGAACAGATTTATAAGAGCTAGTTTTAGGAGTTTACTTAAGTAAGTTGATATTCTGCCCGTCGGGGTGGGGGAGCAAAGACTGTTTTTCTGAAAGAATGGAAAATAGACGGCAGTTGTGTGTAAAAAAAAATCGGGGGTGGTGTGGGAGGTTGAAAGGATATGTGTAGTCCCTAGGTGGCAAAATCCTAAATCGGGAACTTGCCCTTATCTCTGAAACAAATGTTCGCATCTCTAAACATCAGTGTAGAATGCTTCTGAAAATTACGGTACTGAGTGCCGAACAAAAATTACCAGTTCTCTGAACCGTAATTTTAAGGAAATTTTTAACAGTGTACCGCCATCTATTCACTACCTACCGTCCCAATGTTCTTTTTATTGGCCTAAATAAGTGTACGCCTTCTTGGCTCCGTCAGTGCAACGGGA
>JAHWFP010182400.1:55612-73306 GCA_023313725.1 Lithobius niger
GGGGGGGGGAGTGCATGCACTAAAAAAAAAAGTTTGTATCACTGTTAAAAATTCGCGTAAAATTACGGTACAAAGACCTGGTAATTGTTTCCAGTTCTTGTAACCGTAATCTTCGAATACATCGTACAACACACGGACTAAAGATAAGAACATTTACTCCCCCACTTGTATTATGCAGAAGCTATAACACTATAACTAGTTTACGTGAATGAAATGCCTACAAAGTGCACATACAACAGCAAACAACAAACGACGTTTCGGGGTTGTATAGCACCCCGTTTTCAAGTGCATAAAAAATCAACAGTCAAGCGTCGTAAGTGCAGGATACACTAAAAAAACAAATCACGCAAAGCAAAACATCCTTAAGGCAATTCTAAATTAAAAATTTTAAAATAAAAAAAAAAGAGAGAGAACCCTGATTTACTGGTGAAACAGCAAATCATGGGAGACCACACCTCTTCCTGCCCGCGGAAAAAAATAACATTGTTTCTCATAAGCGCCCGCGTCGATAATTACGGGCCGCGTCACTCCTTTTTATTGTTAAATAAATAAATAAATAAAAAATATAAAAAATTCCGCGGGCGTAAAGTTGCGAAATATTTACTCTTTCTCCACCTTAGGTATTAGGGCACGTTTATGTAACCAGTCGCTTTTGCATTCTCGCAGTTAGAAGCTAGAAATCACCTCAAATTCCAACATGGCGGCGGTTTTATGTCTGCCGCCTCGCAACGAAAACAGCAAATAACGTGATTTCAGAAGCGTTTGGGAAAATTGTTTCGTCATGAGGAATTCTTTATATTATTGGCACGGATTATAAGACTGCAAGTATTTACTCAAACGATGTCGGATTTAGCTAATCCATTTAGCGTTGTTACCATGGCAATGTCACCTTTGCCATCGCAATTGAGTTCTGGCTGCGAGACTGCAACGGCGAGACGCTGCGTAAAAGCGCCCTTAAACTGGCCGTTCTGTAGCCAACAGCCTGTTTTTCAGCACTATGATGGCTATAAGCAAACGATAGGCCACTGTTCAGGCAAAGATAAAATACCCAGCAATAACGCCATCTGTATTTGCTAACTTGAAAAATCTTCCAGTTTAATAAACAAAAAAATACAAACATGAAATTGTAAATTTTTTTTTTTCTTGGAAAATTTTTGAATTGGGACCGAATAATTATCGTATGATGACTTATTTTTTGGGACCGAATTGTTCGGGACCGAATGGTCGTGGGACCGAATTGTGGCGAACCCAATTTTTTAACGTCTCTGATGAAGTTACGGCTAACTGTATTTTCGTCGGTACCGAAATATTGGACTTGTTTTTATTCGCTTAATTGTGTCTGTTCTCTTGATATATTGGAATAACTATCAAAAACGACGGGGTAGAGAGCAAATCAATAAAAGTCATGAGATATTTGGATAAATTCGGACTAATTTCATGATTTTCACACAAAAAAAATCGCCTAATTTTCCGGAATTGTTACCCTCTTCATCGGTAACGAAGTGAGGGAGGGGGGGCGGCTCGATGTTTGTGCAGTGCCGGAGCAAGAGGGGGGGGGGGGGGGGAGGGGGGCGCCCCGAGGGGGGAAGGGACGCGCGCAAAATATGCCCCCCCCCCCCCAAACAAAAATTTGGGGAAAAAATTGAACTTTAATGAATGCTTTTTTTTGGCGAAGTTTAGCCTAAATACAAGTGGGCTTGAAAAATTAATTTATGAGTTGCAGAAGTAGTTATAGAGTTTCCCTCTCGCTGGCAAAAAAAAAATATCACAAGAATGAGAATTTGGCAACAAATACTTAATTTTCGGCCTGGTAATTGGGGGCTTATTCACAATAAAAATGTTGAAACACTATAAAAAAAAAAAGTGGAAGCTACCACAAATTGTGGACTTCACAATTGGCCGTTATGTTGGAAAATCATCCAATATGGTGGCTGCATGATAGCCGCAATTTGGAGCAGCTCCCACCTTTTTTAATGTTTCAACATTTTTATTGTGAAAAATTAAATACGTGTTCCCAAATTCATTTTCACATTGTAGTTTTCTTGCCAGTCATAGGGACCTCTACCATAAACTAAAAACAATTGCAGTCCTTCAAATGTAGACAAATATTTTTTGTCTCACGCCTACCTACGTAACCCCTTCGCGTTCAGATTCGTGTGTTTTCACTGTGTTTGCATTATCTCTGTAATACCGTGATGGGTTCATTTTTGGGTAGAGTTAAAAAAGGGAGAGGGGAGGTTGCAAACTGCTGTGTAATAGCAATAAAGCCGGAGCTCAATGAGCTACTGGCCCCAGGTGCTCAAAAGCCTTGTTTATGACATCATTTTTATGTGGGGAGAGGGTACAAAGGTTGTGACTAAGTGGAACGGGGAATAAGAGAGCCAAACAAAGGCAAAGTTGGCGTGACGTCATTTGCATATAGTCACTATTACTCTTCATACAAAAATGAGGGTGGCGCCATCCAGTAGGATGTAAATATACTACAGATCTGGCCACCAACGTGAATCGAAAATTGCTAGATACCATAACTCGCTAAAATTAAAGCAGACAAAGCAGCAGATATTTACTTTACGTTTCAGTTACCACAAAGAAAAATAAAAGCTGACTACAACACATTTGCACAGATGAGCCAAAACGTATAAAAAGGATATAATTTTTCGATGACCAAACCTCATCTTAACAGGAAGGAAATGACGTGTCGTTGCAAGTTGTTTATCCAAGGGAAGGCTTCACAAAACAATAATGCAGTCGCCGTGTTTTCATTAAAACGTCATGTAGCTCATCTGCCTTTGTAGTGCATTAACACAACGTCTACGCAATTCTGGAGTGCAATAAATTACACCTCCCGTTATACCTTAACGTGATATTTCGTGCCGTGCTAATGAAAATGATCACGGAAAGAAATGATACGACCACTACGGTTTTTAACGATATTGAGAGACTTTATAGGCCTCTACACAGGCATAACCTACAACTCGTAACTAAACGAAAATGCAAACATAAGCCGCATGTCTGCATGTATGCAATTTCTTTATTTACGTCATTTGCAAGAGAAGATGTGAAACATGTTTACTGCATGGCTTCAGCATTTTCTTTACGATACAGCTGTAAATGTTCTTGTCGAAGCTCTGTCATGAATCCAGCTTTCAATTTTGGTACATAAGTAAGCTAATAACCCATTGCTACCAAACGAAGACATCGAGTCAAAGTATTTCAGCAATCCACTGCTAAACAACGGACATCGCTTCGACATGAAGACTGCCTGTTTCCTCGTCCTGTTTTTCGCTGGATTTGCATTTGTAAGTTGGTTTCGATTCCTAATTTTATTGCTTGCTAGTTAAAAGGACTGCAAAATGTCTATGTTACGGATCAATTGTTTTTAATTTTGCGGGTTTTTTTTTCGTTCTATAATATTAAGTAAGATGAGCATTGCGATTGTAAGACGAAATCCTCCATATTGCAATTTGATAAAAAAAAAAACATCTCAGCCATAACATAATTAGAGCACAAAATTAATCTATCTTAAGCGAAGACTTGCCAATACATATGAATATAAATTATGTAAACGTTCAGCCCTTTCGGTTCAGAGTCGAACACTCACATCACGATTGTCGTTGCGGAGAGAAACTCTCTTCTTATTTTTAAAATATTGACGTTTTTACACCAACAGTTACACCAAAAATGCTGCTTCCCTAAAATACAAATTATCAGGCCTGTTTTTCAAATTGCAGCAAAATTAAGGATTTGGACAGTTAAATACAGATAAAGTTGGGCATATCCGATCTTGACTGCAGTTGTAACATGGACCGAGGGTACACGGAGGTTTCTTATGTCGCTTTACCTTACGTCGACGTAGCTTACGTCGCTGTATTGCTTAGAGCACTTTAAGAACCTCCGTGTACCCACCTAAACCGCTCGACGTCGCTCTAAGGAGTGCTTTCTTGTGATTGGTTGAAAAGTGCGCGCGTAAACGTCACGAAACTAGGACGGCAACCTGTCAGTTCGTTAAAACGAAGTCGAAAGCCAACTAGCTGAATGGGGACTTGGCAATAAAAAGGGGTTGGCTTGATGGGGGGGGGGAGGATTAGATGAACGCGACGCAGGAACCCCCGCTGTCGTTTTAACTCACTCCAACTACAACCTCCTTGTAACCACCTCTCTCCTAAAGCGATGCGAGTTCAAGTCGACGTAAGATAAAGCAACGTAAGATAAAGCGACGTAAGAAACCTGCGTGTACCCTCGGTCATGGACCGGTTACATCGATGTAGTGCTTAGAGTGCTTTAAGAACCTCCGTGTACCCACCTAAAACCATTTTACGTCGCTTTATCTCAAGCCACCTCGTTACGTCGACGTAAGGAGTTGAAGCGCTTTAACAACCTACGTGTACCCAGCTAAAATCCATTTTCTACGTCGCTCTAAGGATTGTTTCCCTTTGATTGGTTGAAATGAGTGTGCTTAGACGTCACTAAACTAGGACGGCAACCTGTCACTTCATTAAAACGAAGTCGATAGCCAGCTAGATGAATGGGGACTTGATGGGGGGATTAGATAAACGCGACGCAGGAACCCCCGCTGTCTTTTTAACTCACTCCAACTACAACCTCCGTGTAACCACCTCTCTCCTAAAGCGATGTGAGTTCAAGTCGACGTAAGGTAAAGCGACGTAAGATAAAGCGACGTAAAAAACCTCCGTGTACCCTCGGTCATGGTCTCGATTACTGAAACCAAGAGTTATGTCTAGACAGGCGATAGAGTTATATCTGCACTGGTTGTCTCCGGCCCTCCACGGAATGGTGCTATGCAATTAGGCCTGCATTTGTGTGATTAGGCCTATTATTTCAGGTATTATGCCAATAATTTGCATTACTGAGTATTTACTAAATTCAAAATCAAGTTGCTCTCACCCATACAGATCTCTAGACAGAATGTTTCACCCTTGTTTGGCGCGTTTAGTGCCCATGACGTGTTTGGTTGTCATACAGTACAACAGTTCTAAATCAATGACGAGTTAACTCGTCATATGCGCTGGCTTATTCAATGCTTGTTTTCTAATGGCGGGACATAGCTACAGCTGAATTAGAAGTGTTGGACCATTCAGAATACTTTACATACGAAGTGGAAAATGTTTTTTGTCGTACTAAATACTTTCAAAAGATGCCAACATGTGTTAGGGCGCGTTTATGCAACGACTCGCCTTTGCATTCTCGCAGCTAGAATTTAATCGCGATGGCAAATAAGTTGTTGCCATGGTAACAATACTACCTTGATTAGCTAAATGCGATATCGGTAGAGTAAATATTTACAGTCTTATAATCCGTGACAAGGTAGAGAATTCCTCCTGACGAAATATTTTTCCCAGTCACTCCCGAACTCACGTTATTGACTTTGTTTGTTGCGAGCCGGCAGTGCTAAAATCGCCGCCATATTGGATTTTCAAATGATTTCAGGCTTCTAGCTGCGAGAATGCAAAGGAGAATCGTTGCATAAACGCGCCCTTACATAATGTTGGAAGATTATCGTGGCAGACGCGCTTGCTCAGTAGACGTCGTCGTGAACGCCTTCAGTGTCATAAACAATGGAAGCAAACAAAATGATGTTTTCAAAGTTTTGTTTTATAACAAAGTTTTATAACAAATGGTCTTCTAAAAAGTGTATAAGGACATATGTATACTAAGCTTTCTAAGTATGAGTAAATACTTAGAAAGCTTAGTATACATATGTCAAGTAGATGCAATCACATGCGGTGCAGAATAACTCTATTTAGATGCTCTAGCGGTTAGAGTGTTACTAATACACTCCAGCTCGCATGACGAATTAATTCGTCATTATATTTAGATTTTTTTAAAGAGACTAATGCCCTTAGAGGGCATCAATTTTATATTATTTGTGAGAATCCAAACATAATAATCAACATATGGCAGTGAAAAAATTGGGCCAGGAGGTATACATTGAACAATCCAACTTGGGCATCAATGTGTAGGCTCGTCACAATATTTTGTGGATAAGAGCATACGTACATATGCTGTACTGGTGGTAAATTAACATGTTCAAAATCGGACTTGCTTCAGCAATCCAAAAAGCAGAAACTGCTTCTTGTGTGGGGCAAACTTGGCCAAGAATGCGAAGTGATTCCCTTGCGTGTTGCTGTAAATTCTGATGTTCTCTATAAGTACGATTTGTGAACTAGCAATCCTCCTTCTAGGTGTTCATGACGTCACTTCCTACAGTCCTTGATAATCGTACCCCCGTACCCATAGCGTTTAAGTAGATGATGCGCTCTCGAACCCTGTGAGGGTCACGAGTGGGGTGCCCCAAGGGAGAGTACTGGACCCGATATTATTTGCTGTCTTTATTGACACCTTGGTGGAATATGTTAAAGAAAATCCGCTGTATATTTTGCTGATAACTAAAAATTGCTTAGAGTAATAAATTTCCCAGATGACATTGTGACACTGCAGCGAGTGCTTAATACTCTTTCTAAGTGGTCATCTGACTGGCAGCGTTATCCAATGAAACGTATGTCGTCATGGAAATTAGATCGAAATCCAATTGTAGTCTTATGACCTCGGGAGCCACTTGCTCAAAATTGCAAACCAACGTACCAATTTGTGTGTTTTTTGTGGTTGATGGTCTCAAGTTTACGGTTCATATTGCTGGTTTAGCTGCCAGAGGTCATCAAAATGCCTATATGATAAGAAAATGTTTCCCCATAGTAATGCTCAAACTCTGGTCAATACCTTTGTTACGTACATTCCTCCAGCTCTGCAATTTGGTCACGTTTCTTAAAAAAAAGATATCGTTCTTCTTGGACCTGCCCAGCACAACTTCACAATACCTGTACGGGGTGTATCCATCCCATTATCCTATACCGAGCGATTGAGCGTGCTTGTCCTCGATTCTTCGAAGGAACGTTGTATGAGGGTTGACCTCCTCTATACTTATTACGAAATACTACGACGTCAATTTCATCAAAGAATTCGGCCCGAGGCTCACTGATCTACGCGTTTCCGGACGAAAGCGTGGTCACGCCCGGCGTATTGATTGGAAACATGCAAAACTTGATGTGAGGTACAACGTGTGGGACGTATTCGGAAACATTGTTGAGTCGCCACAGTTAGGCCCATTCAAGATTTGACTTAAGGGTCATTCCCTTGCAGACCATGACCTTTTCTTCTTGTGGGAGCAGCGTTAGTGGTACCTCCTGGTTCCCAGCTCCCCTTCCCATTTTCTCTGGTCCCAAACTTCTAAACTTACCCAATTCTTGATAGAAGCTATAAATTATGGGGCAAGGTGGCCTGATGACCATCTCATGTGCCAGAGGTCCCGGGTTCGAATCCGGCCTCAGCCACCCCTGGCATTTTCGGGAAGAGAAGGGCCCTGTGATGTCTCGTGCTCATGTCGATTGTGGCATGTAAAAGAACATAGGATTTCCGATGGGATTTACCTATCAAAATTTACCCTCTCTTCTTCAGGCGCCATGGCTGACGCTGGGTGGGCGTCCAAAAGCTACAGAAGCTATAATTTAATCAGATATATCAATATGTTGCCGATTTTGGCTCTGTTAGGTTGCAACGAAAACATTAGTAATGAGAGGATTAATGAATGAAACAACTAGGCCATACGTAGCTATCTGCCTAACTGATCGATGGACGATCCCATTGAAACGATACTCTTCAGCTTACTAGTTTTTAGTAAGCGGTGTTTGGTTGCCCAACCCCATTCTTGTAAAGTGGAATTCACTCGATTTATTTATTCTATTACGATGCGTGACATTGTTTTGTACACTATTAAACACAAAATTAAATTAAACGTTATCAGTTGCTTACAGTGTTTTATGGAATTTATTGATAGTAATACCACAAAAGCACAATTTATTATTAATTTATTTTTGCAATCACTGAATAGCTTTCAAGAACTAAAAATATGGGCTCAGCGCGAAACCAGTCTATCTGGATACTGTTTCGTTACCATGGTAACAAGAGTCGACGAAGTATTTCAAGGAAACCACATATCCAAACCACACAGACTAACTGTACTCGTACGTACAACTTTTTAATTCCGATAGGCTATAAACTAAATTCAGTCTTTTTTGTGATAGACGGGAAAGACTAGGTAGACTGTAAAATCAAGCATTAGCAGCAACAGTGGAGGAACTCGGGCGAAAACTGGCTCGGGTTACACGAATTATTAGTGGTCATCGTGGCAGAGCGGTGAGAGAGTTCAGCCTGGTTGCTGGAGGTTTGCGGATCTGGTTGAACCCCTGGAAAGGGTACCTTGACAAAGTCCCCGCCAGGACTGCCGGCCAGGGTAGCGTGATAGGTTACCATGCTCCTTCAGTCGCTATGGGAACTATTTTGGCCAATTCTAGACAATCTTTCGGCCACTACGAAGATCGGAGGTTTCCCGATTCAAATCCCCGGGTTGGCTCCTCCCTTTACCAGATATTTCTCCTTGTCAAAAAAGACTCGTAATGTTCCAAATTAAGCCGGTTCAGCCATACAAGCATTAAATTGCTTCGGTTGACTTATGTCTCAAAGAAAGTAATTAAAAAAATAACATCCGTATGCAATTGGTTCAGAAAGATTTTCTAAATGCTCATTGAAGAATCTCATATGCCATTTAAAGGTTATGAAGTCGAATTCTCGAAGAAGTCAATCGCGGTCTGTGTTTGGATAATTTTTTGTGGCCAGGTCCGTTGAAAGAATTGCCCATGGATGTTGCGAACTGGGTGTCGGGACTCACGTTTTAGGTTAGGGACGAAAAGAGCTTTTTAGCTATGTTTACCTTAATTTAAAAAAACCCAAGACGGACGGCACTCAACATCGCTGATCAACTAAGCCCAAAACGAAATTCCCCAGCCTCCTAAATTCCCCGGGTCCAGTACAAATTTCGCTTAACGTTCCCTCCCTATGCCACGGAGACTGTTTCTGTGAATTTATTTTTAATTGCGAACACTTGTCGATCCACCAACAACGCGCAATGTCACCCTTCTCCCAATTAAAACTTTTTAAGTAACACATATCTATATTCCATTAGGGTAGCTATGGTCCTTCCTCTGTATTCTTCACTTAGGACTGAGTGATAATATTTAATGGAGGTGCTCGATCGTTTCAACCATTCGGCATAAAGACGATGGTCGTATCGATTGCCTAACCTGAATCAAGCTGTATACAGTCTATGAATAAAAAGGTGTGAACCCTTTTTATTCTCGGACAGACGTATACTTTTCATCATTAACGAAGTCTTGCAAATTCTTGAATCAGATAAATCGCATTTTTTTGTTGCTGTTTTGTGTCGGGAGACATGGTCGACTTATCAGGAAGGCAGTTTTCTTTAGAATAGGGATCCCCTCTTGACGGGAGGGGGGGGGGGAATAGGTTAACGTGAGGAACGGGCCTCTATTTTGCTCTTCTTGATCCCCCATCGTTTACCACGCAGCCCCTCCTACCATTGGTACACTCTAGGATGCGGGGGAGGAGGTCAAAGGGGAACTTCCCGCGCCAAAACTTAATAGTAAAATCTGGTGAAAAAGATTCAAATGAGGAGTTTATTGCATTTCAAAAAAAAATATTTAAGTTGTCTTTTAACGTTTCAAAGGGATTTAAATTGCTGAAAAATGAGATGTAACATATTCTGAGGGAGTTGATCTCTCCTTCTCCTTACTTCGGTGAAGTTCGTGGACCCCATTTTGATTCAAATTTCACCACCCCCAACCACACACAAGTCCTAGGTGCGCAACTGTCGCCAGCTCAGACGAAGTACAATACGGTATAGCTTCCTATTAGCTTCCTATTTACCCAACCCATTTTATGCTCTTCTCCATTCTTTCTTTATGCCCCCTCCCCCAACCATCCTCCCCCTCCATCTTTATACGAGACGTTCAATATAGATGTACTGGGATAAACACGATTTTCAGAAAAATTGGAATATGACCGGGGAAGGGAGGGGGGGGGGGGGGAGTGTATCCACGTTCTGTTGAGAAAGATATACACGGCGATAGCCATGTATATATATGATTGAAGTCCTCTCTCCAGCAAAACTAAACTATTAATTTCTCCGTTTCTATTCAATATATTTCGACCAAACTTCGCCAGGTAGTAGATAGCAACTTTTCCCAACTTTACACCAACTTTAACGGAATTCCGTGCAAGAATAAACGTAGGGAGCCACACGTACATTTGAAAACTGTTCACTTTTTCTTGTTGTTGTTGTTGTTGTTTTTGGCTGACATGGTTTCAGAAAAAACTACTGCACCTTCCTAAAATCTGAAACATAATCTGAGCCAGGCAGTTTCCTGGGCTTCAACCTTACAGGGACCACTTTTTCGATTGGTCGATCCATTCCGGATTACGGGACCCTAAACGATCATTTTGATTGTTTTACATTGTTTTAACCCTTGTATTTAGGGAACAATGCCACTCAGCAAACTCCAGATTTATTATTCGTGCACGTATTATATCTTTGCTAAAAAGTTGATTGTTGAACGGTAAAATGAAAGAATTAGCGGCCTTGCAGTGCTGGAAACACCGGTTCTCGTCAGATCCCCGAAGTTAAGCAGCATTGGGCTGGATTGATACTTGGGTGGGTGACCGCCTGTGAATCTGGCTGTTGCAGACATAGGGCCTTAGGGCTTCGGGCAGATGACCAGGAGTGGTTAACGCTCGTTAAACCCTTTAACCCTTTTTTTGAAAGAATTAGTGGTTAGTGACAATAGTGGTTAGTGGAACAGTGATATGAGGATGTGTGGTTGATTTTCGTGGTATTGATTTGCGGTGGGGATTTGTGGTTGAGATATCTGGTTGTGGTTTGTGTTTGTGTTGATTTTGTTGGTTTATTTTAGCATTTGTACTTAGGAGCGTACGGTGTGAGACCACGGCTTCTGGGAAATAAATGAAATGAAATGAAAGAATTAGGTTGGAGTGGCACTGGTTTGTATGGAGAAGTCTGTGCAGTGTTAGTTACATAGTTACATAGTTACATAGTTGTATGTAGTTACTGTTTAGTTTTGCAGAGCGTACGGCTATGGGCCACGGCTCTTAATAAATGATCGAAAGAATTAGTGGGTTCTTGTGGCAGGAGTGGTTAACGCTCGTTAAACCCTTTGAAACCCTTTGTAAGAATTAGTGTTTCAGCTAAACGCATATAATTTCATACCAAACTAAGCTGCGTTGTTAATTTGGCCTCGAAATTGGCAGCTGAAAACGATAGAATTGCGTATTTATTTCGCAAACGCAGGCTTTCAGAGCTGATTTGAATTATTTCAACGTGGCCAGCAACAATCGACAGCATGCATAAACCTTTGTTGCGCGACGACATAGCCCTAAAAAAGGTACACGGATTACAAACAAGAACGTTATGTGTGCCGTAAAAAAGGGATTATATGATTGAATTTTCACTTGTTAAAATATACACGGATAAAAATTGATCATTTTCAATTGAAATAATCAAATGTACAATTGAGAAAATTGCATCTGTTAAGGTGCTGTTGTGCTTTACGTTTTAAATATATGATTCGTAAACAGATGCAATTTTCTCAATTGTACATTTGATTATTTCAAATGAAAATGATCAATTTTTATCCGTGTACATTTTAACAAGTGAAAATTCAATCATATAACCTCTTTTTTTACGGCACACATGACGTTTTTGTTTGTATTTTATATGCATCACTATAATTTTAGTGAAAACGTACCGAGTTTATTATTGCACGGTGTAAAACTTAACAGAAAAGTTCATCTAACCTTACTATTAATTTTATTTTATTTCTTTACAGACTTATGGAAATCAAGAACGTCAATGCGTTAGACCTAAAACGGATGTAAGTAATTTTTTTTTCTCGTTTGTTAAACGGAAGAGAAATATGTTTTCCATCTTTGAATACACTTTGAAAAAGCGTTTTTTGTGTGTCTTGGTGATTGGCTTCGCCGGAGATTGTATCAAAATTCGAAAAAATTTGCGTAGTAAGACAAGGGATCACTTACGTATAATGGCCGCAGATAGCCATTTGCCGGCTTATACCATTACTCATTAAGGGTACGTTATCAGTTTCTTTTAAGGGAGTGGAGTGACACACAAACAAGTAACTGTATTTGTTTTATGGATGAGTGCTTTTATTAATACTGGCAAACAGTACAAAGTTGTCGTATGTGCCCGCACTCAACAAGCGCTATTGCGTGCCTGTAACGTGTTAGCTGCTGTAACAAAAATTCCTTAAAACTTATGCAGACTTACGTTAACTTATGGTAAAAGTTTAAAAAAAAATACAAAACGAAATCAAAAACTAAAAAAAAAAAAAAGAAACATGATGAAGTAAGATGCACAATAACACTTATACCATGGCTGTGACGTCACGCTAACTCAACGCCATGCTAAATTTCCGTTGGTTAAATCCCGTTAACCAACACCGGAAGTGTGAGTCATCGCAAAAAGTGTGGGTTATCAAGTTACTCCACACTTTTGCCGATAACCCACACTTTTGCCAATAACCCACACTTTTGCCAATAACCCACACTTTTGACACTTCCAGATCACTCGACCGCGAACGCACACACCAACAACCAAATACAGCGTGCAAAAAAAAAACGTAACGTAATAAAAACGTGCAAAACGAATTACTTAAAAGGAATGAAATCCCATCCCTGCAAATTCTTATATATCTGGCCTATAAGCTATTCAGTCTGCGTTAACTCCCACCCCCCCTCCCTCCACAAACTAAAATGCAATGACCTTCATTCATACCGATACCCTATTATCGTATTTTTTAAACAATTCTCAAACTACAAACGCTCAAAATGAATTACATATCTCCCAGAATGTCATTCTATCCCTGCGGCCTCTTATCGAAGTTCTATCACTCCGAAAAGCTTCGAAAACACAAGCGAGCTGGCTAGCGTGAAATACGGCGAAACGACGCTTTGTCTCCTTCCCACCCACTTCCCCACAAACGGACGCAAAGGACTACCATGGTACCATGGTACCATCGTCGGTCTACCATCCAATCCACCCTCCATAAACTAAAATGGAATGACCTTCATTCATATCGAGATATTTTCACAAAACACAAACACGTTTTAATAAAATAAGAGTTAGCTAGACGTCCCAACCGTGGCATAAAACAGTTATTGGCTAGAATCTCGTGGTTATTGATTTTTAACCAACGGCTGCTATCATTGTTCCAGCTCTCGTATGCAAAAGTCTCGGGCTGATGCCCTCGACCTTCGCTTACTCGAGCCGGGCCAATGATCACAGCCGTTGGTTAAAAACCGATAACCGCTCGCTTCTAACCAATAACTATTACATAATATGTACCGTGGTATGCATGATGCACACAAAATAAATTCAGAAAAATATAAACTATCTCCAAATCCTGTAAATCTTCTTCAGCTCAAAATTTTAAATAAATTTTTCAATAGGCACAGTAGCCATCTAAAATGAGTAGTTTCGGTAATTTCTTTTAGATAGTTAGTACGTTATTATAAAAAAACTTGTAGGTTGGATGTCATAACTGTTTGGTTCACTCCTATAGTGTAGTAGTTGGTCATTAAACGAGTTATACCATGATTATTATTTCTTCAGAAGTTCCCTATATACATGCAAATGACAATAAATAATCACTAAGCCATAACACCGTTAAAATTTTTAAAATTTTTTAATTTTTTATCATTTTCATCTATTTTCTACTCACAGGGCCAAAGAACTGACTGGGCGTATAAAATGTCAACTAGCAGTGAGTTCTTTGGTCCAGTCAGTCGGCCCCATCTCCCCAATTTGTCGAACTGCACTCCCTTATTCAATTTAGCTTTTTTCCGATTTTCTAAATTTGTTTTTTCCTTGAGATGCTGTATCATTAGAGGTTATCAATTCACGGAGAAAATATTACATTCCAGTGACATTCATAGTATTTTATCTCAGTAGTTAGATAAAATTTCAAGCACCAGTTCGTTTTGTACCTGCGCTGCAGCTGAGTATTTGCTATAGTAATCAACCCACGCTGGTTGTTTGTTAATTTGTTTTATTTTTTGACGTTGTTGTTGGTGTTAAGATAAAAATATCCATGTTTGAATCTCTGTTTATTTAATAAAAACCAGTGATAAGCAAAAAGAAAATACTAAAGAGCAGGAAGAAAGAAATTCTTGGGAAAATAAAGGGACTGTAAAAGATCTCAAGATAGGGCTACATCGCCTCGTTTCGACGGCCAACTTGGTCCTAAAATATTATACTTCTTAAAAACACATGCATGTTCTGTTGTTTGAGCGTTGTGCCCCGTTCCAGCATTTTGAGTTCCTGTTGATTTGCAATACAAACACAACAGCTTTACACGACACAATTAATTAACTTGTTAACTCAATTTGCATAACCCGTCGATTCAAAAGGAAGTCCTATTTGTACTTACGTATGTTGTGAGCACAGTTTGCGGAGCTTACTATGTACTCCAAATCGCATATCCAAATTCACCTTGGACGAAAAATAATATTTTAAACTGGATTTTTTCCACAGTGAACGCCTTGTATTTTGCGAATTAATCGTCTATACCGATATCAAACTTTACATACATTTTATAAATGTCCACAGAATCGGTCCCCAATTTTAAAATTTCAAGTAAATCTTTACTTATGGCGTGAAAACTGCTAAAATCATCGCATCTCTATTCGAAGATAACGAAACTTTCTTTTACGCCCATTAAACGTCTAAAAGAAAGAAGTTCCAACAATTCCCGCAAAAAACAGTGCTGCCAACAGTGGTGTCGCTGCTTTTGTGAGTGAAATCATGGTAATAGCCGCGGCAAGGCAAAAACCCAATCGTGACCGCTGCTTAGACTACTTGAGAAATTTGCAAACATTTGATTTTATTTTTAACATCATTATTTATAATTTTTTAGGCAAGTAGCCTACAGTTTAGCGTATGGTAGACAAACAGATCGAGTTATTTCATTACTGTGATCGAATTTTATGCCTAACTAGACGAAGCCCGTACTATGCACGGGGCTGGTCATGAATTAAGTTTACAGTCACACTTTTCCCGACATTTTTGGTGCCCGTGCCTCGTACACATTATTGTGAGCCGTTTGTGAGTTGATCGACCGCTCCCTCCCGGCTGCACTTGCCATGCTGGTAGAATGGACGAGTCCACTTGTAATGCGGGCGTGAGGAGGGGGAAGTGATTGTTCGGCCTTTTTTCTTCACTGCTCAGTCGGGATCCAGCATTATTATAAGGATACTTTATGTGTTTATGAGTATTTGGCAAACGAATGAAAAAGGACTACAGAGGAATGAAATGGCACAATCGTGTTTGAAATTAAAGGTGCCATTTTGGGACAAAAGTATAAAACAAAGTTCACTAGTCAAGACTACAAACGCAGACTATTACAAATTCCCGGATGCTACGACGGGTGTTTATTTATATATGTATAGTATATATATGGTATGAGTCATTTACTTGTGCAGACAATCGTTAACAGTGTCATTTCTTTGTCTAGATTATAGCTGACATCTTGGGACACGATGAATGCAAGTTTATGAAAGATATGGCAACAAATGGTGAACTTAACATGGACTCGGAGACATTAGAATTGGTAATATTGAGGAAATAATAATACGTTTATTGAGCAGGAACTGCCAGGCGTCGTACGAGACCCCGGCGGTGTCATGACCTTATAACTCTCTCAGTAAAGTCTCAATACCTGATAGCCTTTCTTTACCAAGCACAGGCAATTTTTGTCTTAGCACTTTACGAGAGTAACCTAGTGGGCTGCTGGATAAGTTTCAATGTACAACATTAGGTTTGTTGTATTGTTATCGTCGTTAGATTGATTAGTTAGTCAACTATTTTTCAGTCAATAATGTTCCCTTTTGCTACTCTTATTTTTTTTTTTGATCGTCTGTTGCAATTTTTATTTTTTATTGTCACTATGTCACGTAACAATTGTGTCTTGCCCTTTCCCACTCTTGTAACTACTGATTGTTCGGCCAGACACTGAAAAAGTGCGTAACGGTGTTCACGCTGGTGTGTGGGTTTGTGGGTTTGTGATGATGTCTATTAAGTTGATCGAGTTCTTTATGTAGTTAAATGTGTATTTTTAGGTTAGAAGGGGCGTACGGCTGTGTGCCAAGGCCTCTAATAAAATCTGACGAAAAAGTTCGATACTTTTTTCTCTTCAACTCCTACTCCGAGTTGGACGTGTTGTAGGACACGAGTGAAGTGTAATGGCGGCGACTACCTCATTTTTGTCTAAACAGAACTTGATTCGTTCTTTAATTTGTTAGTCTCATGAAGGCCTTTTAACAAGTTTTGGTAAAAGCCCTCAAGTCACGTAGGGTCTGTAGTCGAACACAGTTGGACTAATGAGTAACGGACATGCTGGCAATTTCTGAGAAGAGTCTACTCGTCCAAGACTAAAATATCAATAGAGTAATTCCTGTCAGTTAATGTCAGAAATAATGCAACGATGAGAGAGAGACTGTCCCAACGGTGAGCTAGTATTATGAGCTCATAAGTGAGAAGAACTATTCCGTATCAGAGGTTGATTAAATGCCGATGAGATAATTGAATAAACTATGACAAGATCGTATCCTCAAAAACGTACGTTTACCGTTCATCTTTCAGCATCTACGACCTGTAATAGCCAAGATTGACCATTTATATGAATAATACAGAAATTAAAGTAGTGTAGCACCTCTCCGGTATTTACACTCGATGGTAAATCATAACACACACTCTATTAGTTGGAGATCTTGATACTAAGTCAAACGCCACCGCCAAGTACTTTCGGGTGGACAGGGCCCGATGTAAGAACACTATTTATTTGGAAGATAGACAACAGTGTTGACATCCTTACATAGTTAGCGGTGATGAGGACTACCTCCTAAGTCCCCGACTAACACTAAAAGCACGAAACTCTGTACAGAGATACATCGTTACGCCAATGGACCAGTCGGCATCGATACTAACTGCGTTTTGAGTTCGCCTATAACAATCCAAATCCTGTGCCTAAATGAAACTTGTGTGCATAAAGGTGGTTTACTGTACTATTTATTCTTTTCCACAACTGGTTTATTTTCGACTAACCCTTGAGTTAACTTCTAAGCAGCATAATTTACCTTGCCTTTAAAAAACAGCGCTACAGTACTGTGTTTCTCTTTAATTTGTTTTTTTTTCTTCTTTTTGCAGCAAGTCAAGGGCTGTTTTCAGGCAATGTTAGGAAAGATTGTAAGTATAGGATAGTTAAAAAAAAAATCACTTCGTGAAACTGTTCTAAAAATTCTTTATTTGGGAGAAGGTACCGCCTTGTGCTTAAGTGTCCTTCATTAAAAACATGAAACCGAATTTTTACTTTGATGTTTCCGTAGCAGTATCAAGAAAAAATGCCAAGTGAAACTTATTACAGCAATCACACCTATTGCAATACATGACACATTATTTCTATACACATTGCACCTTCGTCATTTTATTAACATATACGTGCCACTGTTTCGTATTATCTCTCCCCCTCTTCCCCTTGGTGCAAACGATTAACCCTTAGTTACCCGAGTTAATTTCTGACACTTTTTTTGAAGAACCTATGATTTTTTTTTTTTTTTTTTTTTAATAATAATAATAACCTTTATTCAAAGAGTGTTGCCGAAGGTCTATAAAAGTCCTTGTTTGGCTACACATTTAGACAATTTCACAATCAAGATAAAGAAAAATCTATACAA
>JAHWFP010182400.1:83595-104735 GCA_023313725.1 Lithobius niger
CTCAAAAACACAATGTCCAACTGGAAGAAAAAGGCATTTTTGGATCTCAAAAATTGCACTTTCAGCAATCAAAATTTCTAAAAACGCCTCAGCTTCTGGGGGCAAGCCCCCCAGACCCCCCCCCCCCCCCCATGATGTCAGTGTGTTTCAAGATTTTGAAGCTGTTAGTACCATTTCTGCAGGTATAATTTTTACAATTAACTTTGCGGAAGAGCCTTGGCACCTGGTTTCTTGGCTTCTTCGGTCTTTCAGGTCCTTGTTATGTTACGGATATGGGTGTGCAAGTAAACAATATGTTCATCATACTTATTGTGTGTGAATTTTGACAAACGATGGGTGTAAGGAACATTTTACAGAACATTTTTAATCCAACAAGTCTTTTCGTTAAAAACGAGACACGTTTCCTTCCATGTAATGGTAATTGTCGGTGTGGAAAGCTACTTACTTATTTTTGCTGCAGGAATCATCTGCAGACAGTCTCAATGGGTATACGAAAAGCGAATTTTAGTTTGAGGGAGGCGTTACATTATTTTTGGATTCTTTCAGGATGTGGAGGCTCATCGAAAATTTGGTGGTCACATCTTCATTTTCTCCCTCCTTCCCCCGGCCATAAATAATGACCGGTCCCTTATCACGAGATAGAAATAAATCGTATGAAAATAACATGGCTCGAAAATGTGTGTGTGGCTTTGGGGGGGGTTGACAACCCAACCACTAGTCCAAGTCGAAAATATGAGAGTACCATTTTTAAACCGGTGGGCATTTGATATTAGGGGGTAACTCCTCACTGGACCAGGAGGGGGAGGGGGGATAGCCCCCCCCCCACCCACAGACCCCATGATGTGAGTGTTTACGAGGTTTTCAAACTATTAGTACCATTACTGAATTTATAGTTTTTACAAAGAACTTTGTTGGAACCTGGTTTCTTGGATTCGTCTGTCTTTTAGGTGCTGACTCCCAGCTAAAAAAAATTCTGTAGAAAAACTGCAGATGAAATCTGCAGAAAAACTTCAAAAATAATCTGCAGTTATTTGGCCATTTTCTGCAGATTTAAAAGTTTTTCGGCAGATTTGAAACTGCAGTTTTTCTGCAGATTTGAAACTGCAGTTTTTCAGCAGATTTGAAACTGAAGTTTTTCTGCAGATTTGAACCTGCAGTTTTTCTGCAGAAGAGGAACGAGAGCAAAAAAAAAATATCACTTTCGAAACCTTAGTAGTCATTTCATACTGCCACTTTAGTATCAAGGAAATTTAGAGACATTATTTATTATCGTAAACATATCGATAACTAACCTATACATCATATCATTACTATGTCACGGATATGGACTTAGAATCAAACAGTATGTACATCGTACTTATTGCATGAATCTTGCCAAAAGATGGGTGTAAGGAACATTTTGTAGTACATTTTTAACCCAACATGTCTTTTCTTTAAACCGAGACACGTTCCTTACAACCAGTGGTAATGGTGTGGAGAGCTACTTACTTAATTTGGCTACAGCACTAATCTTGGCTGCAGACAGTCTCAATAGGTATACGAACAAACGCATTTTTTTGGGGGGGGGGAGGAGTTACATTATTTTTGGACCTAGAGTAGGGTGGTTAAGATTTTTTCAGGGTCTGGAAGGGAGGGTCATCGAAAATTTGGTAGTCACATTTTCATTGCCTCCAGCCACCCCCCCCTCCCCGCATCCGGCTATAAATAATGGCCGGTCCTATAGTGGAATTCCATGTTTCGTTTGCTCGGAGGCGGCTAGCTTGTCACTCGCGAACTCGAAAATTGCGTAATTTTAAGCAACCTACGGTCTATTGTAAATAACATGGTCAAATTATAGACAGTCTGTCATTTCAGAACTATAGGCAGGCGAATGACGAGCAACCGTGGGCGAATTTCGAACAACTCGCCTCTGAATAAACAACTACTCTGAATGCCCAGACCTTAGTGGACAAATTACCACAGGTAAAACACCTAATCACAATAATTGCGAGTCACAACGTCCAGAAGATAGATGTGAAAATACTAAGGTACAAAAAAAAATGATAAAATAAAAAAATGGCATTGGATTTTTTTTCCGTTGGTTTTTTTCCCTTTGGATTTTTTCTTTGTATTTTATTTACTCTGGATTTTTTCTCTGGATCTTTTTCTTGGATTTTTTCCTGTGGTATTTTTTTCGGATTTTTTTTCAGTTTACCATTATTATCACTTCATATACCGTTTTGGAGCTGTAAAACTATTTCATTAATTCAGGGAAAAAACGCTGCCAGTTAGTTCCTTCTAATCGATCGAGCTGTTAATTATGTAACGACAATGCCTTTAGGCCGTATTTGTGCTGCCAGTACAAATCAGTGCCACAGGGAAAAAATGAGGGGGATAGGGATTATGGGGTCACCCCATCTACAGGAAACCAAACTGAACAAAAGTGCAAAATTTACATTTCTTTTTTCATTGCGTTTTTTTCCCCCTTGTACGTGCCGTAATGCTACATAAATTTTGCCAGAATGTGTGAAATGAATACGTACTCTACAGAAGCTGGATTCGGCAGTGATGATCCATAAGATGCTTCAGTTGCTCGGAACGCTCTAGGGAAGTTCTTCCCCAGACCCCGGTGGTAGGTAAAAATACCCCCGGAAAAAATACCCCGGGAAAAATATCCACGGAACAAACATCCCTAGAAAAAATACCCCCGGAAAAAATAACCCCCCAGAAAAAATACCCCTTGGAAAAAATACCCCCGGAAAACATACCCCTGGATAAATACGATCAAACATTTTTTTAAATGTGGCGGATTCAAGGCAAAAGGCGTGTGGTGCAAGCCTCAATGCCCCTCCTTTTCTTCCATAAAATTTTGAGAACCTTTTTATTTTGCTTTTCTTTCTTGTGTTTTATGGGTGCACGGAAAAAATAACCCTCGTAAAAAAAGCCTTGAAAAAAAGTTGAAAAAAAACCGGTGAAGTGGTGAGGAGAAAAGGTTGTCCTCGGTAATTCGTGAAATCACGATGTTTCCACCAAAACACTAAAATAGAAGGGGGAGTAGAGTAGAGGGAGCTTCGAGAATCATAAATTTTCTACAAATTCCGTAACTGCGGAAAGAGGTGGGGGTGGAATATTATGTTTGCCCGAATCTTTTTTTTTAATGTCGATCAAATTCAATATTCCACCCCCTCCTTCCCCAGTTACGGAATTTGCAGAAAATGTATGATTCTCGACTTCCCCCCCCCCCCTCCCTTCCCTTTCTATTTCAGTTTTGGTGGAAACAACGTGATTTCACGAATTTTCTCTTACCGAGGACAATTTTTTTTCCTCACCACTTCTCCGGGTTTTTTTTCATCAACTTTTTTTCCAGGCTTTTTTTTACGAGGCTTTTTTTTTCCCATGCACCCATAAAACACAACAAAAAAGAGCAAAATAAAAAAGGTTCTCAGAATTTTGTGGAAGAAAAGAGGGGCATTGAGGCTTGCACCACAATGCCTTTTGCATTGAATCCGCTGCATTAAAAAAAATGTTGACCGTATTTATCCTGGGGGTATTTTTTCCGGGGGTATTTTTTCCAAGGGATATTTTTTCGTAGGGATATTTTTTCCAAGGGATATTTTTTCGGGGGATATTTTTTCATACCACTGGGGTCTGGGAGAGAGCTTTCCTAGAGCGTTTCGAGAAACTGACGCATCTTATGGTCCACCACTGCCGAATCCAGCTTCTGTAGAGTACGTATTCATTTCACACATTCTGGCAGAATTTATGAAGCATTATGACACGTACAAGGGGAAAAAAAAAACGCAATGAAAAAAGAAACGTAAATTTTGCATTTTTGTTCAGTTTGGTTTCCTGTAGAGGGGGGGGGGGGGGTGGGGATTCCTATCACCCTCGTTTTTTTCGTGCGGCACTGATTTGTACTGGCAGCACAAATACGGCCTAAAGGCATGGTCGTTACATAATTAACAGCTCGATCGATTAGAAGGAGCGAACTGGCAGCTGTGTGTCCATGAATTAATGAAATAGTTTTGCAGCTCCAAAAACGGTACGAAGTGATAATAATGGTAAATGGAAAAAAAATCCAAAGAAAAAAACCATGGAAAAAAATCCAAGAAAAAAGATCCAGAGAAAAAAAAACAGAGTAAATAAAATACAAAGAAAAAAATCCAAAGAGAAAAAAACCCTCGGAAAAAGAATCCAATGCCATTTTTTTATTTCATCATTTTTTGTTTGTACTTTAGTATTTTCACATCTATCTTCTGGACGTTGTGACTCTACCGTCAGTGTCTGAGGTACAAGGTTAGGGCATCTGGTTCACTTCTGATTCGAAGTCGTCTCTCCGTTGCAGGAAAATTGTGGAACTGGCTTTCCGTTGATTCGCAACTAATTATTGTGAATAGGTGTTTTACCTGTGGTAATTTGTCCACTAAGGTCTGGGCATTCAAAGTAGTTGTGCGACCACTACTCAAATATGTAACTTCGGTGTAGTTCCCTTTCCTGTTAAAAGACATCGACTTGGTCAAATCGGTCCAGCGTCGTTTTACCAAGGGCATGCCTGGTCTGCGTGACAAGTCACCCGAAGTATACAATTGATGGGAAAGAAAATGTGGCACTCTTCCCTCTCCCAAAATACTAAACTGCAAAAAACGAAATTGAAAAGCGTGTATATGTTAAAATTAATCACTTTAAAAATAGCATGGTCATAAGAAGGCAGAGTAGGGTCACGACTTCCTTACCACCAAGGTTAGACCTGCCAGGGTCACAAAGGTTCCCAATGGCCTTACAAGACGTATAGGAAGGGGAGGGGAGATGGCCAATTGTTTTGGATTAGCACTAAGTAAAATTTTACAAAGCATAAAATATCAACCAACGTAAGTTGATGGTCACTGCATTAAAATGGAAGGGGGGTGTTCCACTAACACCAAATCTAGTTCAGAGTTCGTTTGTTAAAATGCCTCAACGTAATCGGATGGCATGCGCAACTGCTCGCAAAAAACACAATATTTCCGACTGCCCTCGGCGTATTGCTCACACAGCTGGGCTTTAAGTTTTCGTTGCATTTGCTCGTAAATGCTTAGTTTTGTCTTGATGGGCAGCTTTGAATAAGTTTGAATAAAGAAGAGCATCATGGCACAGACAACGTGGTAGCCGAAAATGGCATGCTAATTGGATAAACGGGATGCGTGTTATTACAACTTTAATGTAGCCCCCACGCCCACATGCGTCTTTTCTGCACGGTGCAGAAAATTGTATGGTGCACCCATCAAAGGTCCTACAGCACTGAGAATACATACCTGACAAATAGAACCAAAGTTTGTCCTTAAGATGGAGGCCACTGCATGAGCTTACATTGGGGCACCAGCCCCCTCCCCCCATACAACGTTTACCTACGTTCCTTAAACTAAACAGAAAAAAACACCCCTGGGTTGGGAACGTTCAAGCAATACGTCTCAAGTAAGTAATACTGCTCAAGAAATAAGCTATTTTAATCATCCCCCCCCCCACCCTTCGTCATCAATCGTCATCAATTGACGAACAGGCATAAGTGGTAGTCCCTGCTCTCTTTAATTTACGGGAGGTGTCAGGAATCAACTGCCAACCAAGGGGTATTAGTCATGTTTATGTTAGGAACAGAAATAAATTTGGTAATTAGGGGATTGAGGGGGGCAGGGTGCCCCTATGTAAAGTCATGCATTTCTACCCCCCTTCCCCGATCTTAGGGACAAACATTCGTCCTATGTGTCAGGTGTGCAATCTCAGTGCTGCAGATCCTTTGGTGATTGCACCCGCACCGGACAATATCCCACACCACGCAGGTAAGCTGCCATGAGGAAAACTAGAAAACGCACAACCGCTTCATTTTTATTGAATGATTATTTCCGTCATTTGCATACTGTATAATTATTATGGCTATAAAAAAATAAAACAGTTTAAAGGTCAATATCAAAGAATAAATTACGCCTCGGATTCTTTTTTTTTGGGAGGGGGGTTGTTTGACCTCCATGCTTCCCCCTCCCTCGTCATTTAGGTCATTGCTCGACAGGCAAAATAACCCAATGATATTAGTTACTGTAGAATTAAAATTGCAGCATCACGCAACACTTTACAAGGCTTCACACCATTACACATTCAATTATGATACTTCAAAACTAGTTTAACGAAAGGGCAGCTTTATTAACAAGCTCTTAAGTGTCTCATCAAAGTAAAATATGCTATACAACATCATTATTATGTGCTTCACAACTGGTGGTTTATAAAAATAACGTTTAAAAGAGACTTCTTTTAAATAGGTTAGAATGCAGCATCACAAAATATGCATTTTAAGGTTTTCCCACAATTGTGTACTGAAATATGTATTGTCTCACATTCGTTAAACACGAAATTCGTACTACAATTTTAATTCTAAGGATTGATTGCCAGAACGAATCCATCTTACACTTTAACTAGCTTCATTTATAAGAAGGTGCAGTTTCACACACTAAACATTTTATAGGATTCGTGTAACAAAGACATAACGATACTTCTTCCCCCATTGTGTCATAATGCTTCAGAAATTCTGCCAGAATATTTGAAATGAATAAGTACTCTAAAGAAGCCGGATTCGGCAGTGATGTACCATCAAATGCTTCAGTTCCTCGGAATGCTCTACGGAAGCACTTCCCCAGACCCCGAGGTGAATTTATTCGTCCCCCTCCACAAGTTTTCTTGTCTGTGCTACTGGACAGAGTAACGGAGGCGCTTTCTCATTACCGAACACTTTTTAGACTGGCACGGTTTCTATACTCATATTTTAAACAATTTTTAGCACAAATGACCAGTGGCGCCAAATTTGAAAGATATGTGAATGTGTAAAGGATTTTGAAGGAGGAGCCTCCCCCCCCCTCTGCTTCGGATTAGAAGTACCCTAAAAAATGCACTCTTGCACTGTGTCATGTAAATGCGATGAATAAGAATTTTCTATCAATTAACCTATAGCATAAATAGAAGGAAAAAAAACACGAAAAGTTATAGGATTTTTTAAAAATAAAACATACGAATTTTTTTTAATGTCATTCATTGTTTTGCCAAAAAGGTGACCTGCTGAAGCTTAGTATTTGAAGTAGCACATACCTTACAAAATCAGCTAGAGTAGAATTCGACCGTAGATAATAAACGGCTTCTCAATAAAAATGCTGCAGCATACAATTCACACTTCAAGGTTTTACACTATTATCCATTCGACTACATTGCTACATACTTTTACAACGAAATTGTAGCTTCTTAAAATTTTCACTTAAGTGCCTCATTAAAAAAACGTTGACTATGCATTGTAATATTTCTTACTTCAAAAACGGATACTAATAAAAATATCTGGCATTTAAAAGTTGTCTATTTCTTTTAATTATGTATGAAATGCAGCATCACTAAGGTTGCATTTGCAGGTTTTCACACCGTTTTGTATTTGAGTATACATCGTCTGATACTCACGTTAAATAAGAAAATTGCGCACTACAAATTTGATTAAGGAACGATCGGTAGAAAAAAATCCATTTACGCTACAACAAGCTTCTTTCACCAGAAGTTGCAGTACATCATACTATGTATTTAATAGGCTTATCGTCATAAAAACATTAAGGCACTTCTTGTTCCCATGTTTGCACAAAACGCAACTAAACATGAGCTTCAATGTAAAGGCTTTACTACAATTTCCACATTTAAACAGTTTTTCACGGCTGTGTCGAAGAATGTAGAAAATGCAGCAGAAAATCTCACAAATCGTAATACGACGTGTCACACTTTAGATATAATCAGCTTCCTGTCTTTCGACTGAAAATGTGCAACAGATAATCGTAGATATGCCTTACCACAAATTTTACTCTTTAGGGCTTATCTCCAGTATGAACACGGACCACCAACAAAATAATTGCACCAAGTGAGCAAACATTTTTTTGCCATATTGTCAAACTACTTTCTTGTTGTTTATTAAGTTGAATTTCCTCAACTGTCCCTTTCTGGCAGTTGACTTGGAAGATTTCACTTTTTTAGTTGAAGCACGAGTGGCACATTACATAACACATGTCATGGCGTTCTTTGTAACCAAACTGCTTCGTGATTGGTTAAAAATAATATCGAAAAGAGTTTAGAATATAGCCTAATAAATTTTATTCGTCTGAGAATTCCAAAGAATACTTTAAATAAGAACTTATGAATAACATTGAGAGCCCACAAACAAGCTGTAAATGATACTGAAGTTTTAAAAAGCACAAATTACTAACGCCATCTAGTTTTTCAGATTGAAAGTTTTTGTGGTTTAGTTCCAAGGGTGGTCGAGGCGAGTATCTGTCCTCGGTCGAACGCTAGGACACCAACCAAATACAATTACATTAGTGTCGTTCTCATCTTTAAGAAGTCCCAATTTATGTCTTTTAGTTCTTTAATTACTTTTTTGTTGTTAATTTTTTTAAACCCACTATCATTTTGATTTTTTGAATTTTGATTTTTTTTATCCTTTTCTACAGTTTATTTTAAGCTTAATACTGTGCAGTAGTGATCAGCTAGTTTTATTGTTATGACTGCACTTTTTCAATTAGTGTCTAATTTTTGTAAAAATGAGATCAAGACATGATCTTGTATAAGTGTTGTTCATTATTTTTCTCTTGTAGGCGTCACAATATGTTGTATGAAGCCGTGGTATGCAATAATATTTTCAAATTTATTTATGTTACTTTTTCACATGCACTTTGTGTCTCAATTAAGGTGTTGAAATTAAAGTTTTCCATGAATATGATGTTAGTTTCTTTAAGACTTTCCTTTTGCCTATGAAACCTGCTATGTATTTTTTCCTATTGGAAGATGGTTTCCTGTAGCATATAACAACGTTGTAATTAATATTATTATGTTTTAATTCGATGTCTATATTATCAATTTCCCCCAATTTAACTATCTCACATTCTATATATAGTCATTTTTTATAAACACAAGTATGCCACCTCCTTTTTTGTTTGTCCCTGCAGACACTAAATTTTGTGTAATTACAGATATCATAGTTAATCGTTTCATGATCACCTATGTTAGTTTCTGTAATTGTCAAGATATCCCATTCAATATCACTTTTTGCAATTTCACAAATCAATTTATCCCAATTCTTCCTACAGCTTCTTATGTTCACATGCATAGTCATAAAACTGTCGTCATGAAAATTTTTGTCACTTTTTAACTTTTCAAAGTTTTCATACACATTGTTTTGATTTTCAAATACCTGCTCCATTACTTATATTACTTATTGCACTATTTTCTGCTGTAGGTTTGATTTTATTCTTCAGTGTTTCAAGATCACTTTCACTTTTTATTGTGTACACTTGTTTGTCTTGATCACTTCTTCTTACTTGAATTTTCCCTTCTTTGAACCATATGCATTTATAAGTTGCCTTTAGCTCTTGTTTGGTTTTCCATAGTAATCCGTTATAGAAGGGCATCATGTGTTCGTTGATGAATATTATATTGTCACTTCCTGTTCCGTATACTTGTGCATTTGTCATACGACTTTTTTTTTCTGTTGATCCACAAGTCCCTATATTCTCTACATTTGAACTGTACGATGATCGTGTCGGATTTTTCTCTTTTTTTTTTGTCGGTATTCTATGTACACGGTCTATATTCCAGTTTGTATATCCTATGTTCATTGCAATGACCAGGCCACCTATTGTTTCCAACATTTGTTCATTTTTAACATTATCAACTCCATAGATTTCAATGATTTTGTTTCGTGCCATATTGCTCCGTTACATGTTGATTTTGTTTAAGTTCCATTAGCGAAGTCTTGATTTCAGTTGTGTCAGTTTTTTCTCCTTTTTTTCATTCCGTTGAGTTTATCTTCAATTATGTCAATCTCTTCTTGAGGTCTTTATTTTCCAATCGTATTTCATTATTTTCCTTTTTCATCTCCTCATATTTTTCTTCCATGAATTTCATTCCCTCAATTATTTTCTCATTGTGTTTTTTTCATTTCAAGAAGCGTTTGTTCTATTCTGGCAATTGCTAAATCTCGTTCTGTTATTTGTACTTTATTTTCCTCCACTTCTTTCCCTTTCCTCTTTTTTTTTTCAGTCGCACTTTCGTTTTCACTGTTGTCTTCGTTTTCGTCAGTAGTTGTTTCACTTTCACTATTTCTATTTTTGTTTCCATCCTTGTCGGTGTTCGTCGAATTTGTTCTTCCTGGTCTACAGTGCTTGAATTTCCATGTTTTTATGCCCTTTCCCCTTGCTTTGATGGTAGCTGCCGCCAGCCCCGCACATTTATGGTGGTATTTATCCTTACATTCAGTGCTGTTCATTATATCTCCCTCAATTGAGCACGTTCTCACAATCTTGGAAACTCGCCATGTTTGTATTTTAATCCAGACGCCGACAAGAATATTCAACGTCATATACAAGCTACGTAATTTGTGATAATGACGTCGAATGTGTATTCATCGTCATTTGTAAATTTCATTTCCGTAGCTCACAATCCCGCTCGTTCATTTCGAAAGTTTAAGACACCAATCCTCCAAAACTACTTCAGTAAAAAAAAACCCGTGGTTGGTCTCTAAACACTCACCAGAATGCCATCTTTCAGTACATTGTCTCTGTTTGTTGCATTTCGTACAGTTTACCACCAAAAAACGTTTCAGTTTGGGAGAGAGGAAAATTGTCCACACTCAGTTTCTAGCCTCTAAACAGCCTAACAATAACAACAATAATAATAATAATACATGCTTTATTCAAGTCCAAGTACGACAAGTACCGGTACGAAGTCCTACAAGTCCTATAATAATCATAATAAAAGTTTATCACAATAAGTGAAACGACACTGAAGGGCCACAGGGTAGCCACCAACTCCGAGCCAAAATTAAGTTTAAAAAGAGTAAAACCAGCCATAGGCTGAAGTCTACAAAATAAAACAACAACACAAATCATGAACAAGAAAAGAAGAAATTTGTTACGCAGCATCTAACGAAACTGGAGAGGTCTGTTTTGTGAGTTTTTTTCTAGAACATAACCACTTCAGAGAAAACCACCAGCAGACATTAGTAAGACGCTGATGGCTTAACATGACTTTTTATAGTACACTGCAAAAATTGCGTTGTGAGTTACAACACCTACATATAATCCTAAAACTCGTTATAAGGACGCTCTGGGTCTAATAACGAGGTTTTAGGCGTTGTAAAGCACAACGTCTACAAACGCAACGTCTAAAATCAGTCTTCCAAGGACGAATATTTGTAGATATTGCGTGTTTAAACGTCTACAGAATAGGTGTTGTAAACCACGATGTCTATAAGTGTTGTAACCCACAACGTCTATAGGTGTAAACCACAACGCCTATACATGTTGTAAACCATAGCATCTGTATGTGTTGTAATTCAAAACGTCTATAGGTGTTGTAACCCTCAATGTCTATAGGTGTTGTAAACCACAACGTTTATAGATGCTGTAAACCATAGCACCTACATGTTGTAAACCACAGCATCTGTAAGTGTTGCAAACCAAAACGTCTACAGGTGTTGTAAACCACAACACCTAAAACACCTAGCAAGGCACTGAATGACGTCACAAATATAATTACGAGTAAATGTTCTGCTTAACAAAATACGTCAAGGATGACTTTTAAAGTTTTAGATATTTTGTTATAGTCCACATTTGAAAAGATTTTCAGTCTTGCTGAAAATACTGTCGACTAAACTGTGTTTTTATACCAGTTTGGTAAAGTAAAATTGTGCCTGGTTTTTATTGTTCAGTTAATTTTTGGTAATAACTTAATAATGCCAAAGTTATGCCAAACAAACGAAAAAACGAGGCTGTAAAACTACAGTCCTTTAGTTTTACAGCCAAACTGCAGCCTTTAGGCTTCGACTGGATTTGGAAAATTCTTTTTTTTTTATTTTTATATTGCTTTAAAAACTGTATTTCAACCATTTCTGCGAAAACCGGAAATTCAAATGGTAAACACGTGGGTAAGCTGAACCAAGATTAATTCCACCATGGTTTGGCAATATGCACTGTTTGCAATGATTTGCTGGGGGCTACGCTAGTTCAGCTCACACGATGGTGCCACCAGCAATTAAAGTAAGCAGCGGCGCCAAATTAGTATGGCGGTGAGAAGGGAAACGCTGTGCCGATTGCTTGTTTCTTGCTAGGCTTTAAAACGTTTGTCAACAGAACCTTTGAAGAAGATTCGAGCAACACTATAGGCTTAACGTCTGGATACGAGATATCTCACGAAATGATCGGGAGTTGACAAAAAAAGACGTTGAATTGGAGCCTCACCTTGCACCGGTTAGGTCATGTATGTCCACAAACTATAGCGGTAGCATT
The DNA here is from genome assembly GCA_023313725.1 of Lithobius niger. Taxonomy (NCBI): domain Eukaryota; kingdom Metazoa; phylum Arthropoda; class Chilopoda; order Lithobiomorpha; family Lithobiidae; genus Lithobius; species Lithobius niger. Next base: position 95,904 of record JAHWFP010182400.1, read on the forward strand.
GAAATGCATGCACGCATCTGACAAACACTGTCAATGTATTAACTACGTTATTTGTTAATCCTAGATTTACACACGCTTCAGGGGGACACGTGTTAATTTAACTGTAACCAGTTTTCACCTCGCCATGATTTGATTGTCGAAACTAGTAGAACTGTCGTAATCCTGAGACGACAACTGTCGATTTAACAGTTGGCGTAGTCCAACAGTTTTTCGTGTGAGTTAATGTGGTTAATGTTAGACACGTGGGGCTAAACTCGACTTATTTTTGCTTTATTTATACTAATTAAAAAAATTAAATGTGTTTAATTCAATATTTCACAATTACTTTGTTTGTTTGGCTTTTGGGTAGCTGAATATTGATGGCTTGCCTGCGTTACTTGTTGTTGCCTAGCAACCTATAAGCGAGAATGCGAATGACTCCTTGCGTTGCTTACCTTGTTTTCAAATCGTTTTTAAAAATACTTCTACTGGAGTAAACATTTTCTCACTTCACTACGTTATGATATGAACCATAAACAATATAACAACGTCTCGAAACGAGACCGTTTCACTTCATTGAATTCAATGCTAATGCACCGATGAGCTCGATCCATCGTGTTCGCAGCGAGCTCTAGCGACTGGAACTGTCCCTGCCCCAAACTCGTAGCATAGAACTGCCAAACCATATCAAATATATATGGAAGCATCCTCGGCCGAACCTCTAGCAGAAGCCACGAGTGTTGCAGTATAGTAATGCGCAGTAACTCTTTGGTTAAGTTTGGTACTGATGTGTAGTTAAAGGAACATAAATCTCTGTTGGCTTTCCTGCATAAGTCAGTTTTGCGACATTAGTTCAAACTTATGTAAATGTTGCCAACACATTCATTTTCTTGGAAGGTGATTTATCGACATTAACTCTAACCTGTGCAAATGTTGCCACTCTGCAATCTCATCTGGTTGCACGATAAACCGGAAGGATTTATGTCCTTTTAAACCATCAATATCAGTAAATGTTTGCCTTCCACCTAATTCATTTAAAACAGTTCTGACGTTAGGGACGAATTAATAAAAATTGCCCAAGCAATCCGAAAACCACAACAAATGTACAGTTGCGTCTGAAAGTGGTAGTTTACCAAGAGTTTCTATGTATTTATTCGGTGTGTTTGGACAATACAGTTAGCTTCTTGACTCGTGCATGGTTACCTATACGTAAAGGCTTAACGCTCGGTTTCGCTAGACGCGTCGTCCCCAAAACCCAAGACGAAAAACCCAAATCGTAGCTTTGATAGTGTTAGCGGGATACACAAAAACGTGATATCTTCTCATTATTGGATTTACCGATGTTGCAGCGCTAAACGAACATTATTTTACGGTAATGGTGACTATTCTTGAAGTCTTCGGACGATTTACTGCTACGTCACAGGATCGTTTAACACATTTTTAATGAGAATTAAAAACGCCGTAGCGTATCATACAGTACAATACACACGTGCCTTGGTTGTTCTTCTGCTTGAAATTCATGAAATTTATCCTGCGGAGGCTTTGTTTTGTCGTCGAGTGAAAAAAAAGGTACGTAGCGTGAAGCTATTGTTAAAGTTTAATTATTTGGTGACAATGCAGTGTTTTAAGTTTAAAATCCGCCTATCGCGTGTCAGTCCTATTGAGTTTTTTTTAAGGCTTGCATCCATCTTTATTATAATATCGGAGGCCGGCTAAAAGGAAAGCCTAAAGGAAAGCCTAAAGGAAAACCACTTCTCCCCTCCTCGCGCCCGCATTGAAAATGCACTCTCCCACTCTACCTGCAGCCAAAAAGGAGCCAGGCATGAGTGGTCGATCAATCTGACAAGTCGTCGGGAAAATGTCCCGGGATATGTGTCCCGGGAAATGTGTCCTGGGAAATGAGACCGGCCCCGTGCATAGCACGGGCTTCCTCTAGTATTTTTATAAGCTGAATGATTTTTAAATTAGTTTTCTTGCGAATTTCCCATGCAATTTAAAGAATCAGAATTTTTATATGTGATAATCGTGATAAGAGATGAACGCTTTTTGAGATAAATCAGTCACATTAAAATAGCATTCGAAAGGCCCTGGTCCTTCTTAAAACCTACAATTTTAGCTATAAAAATAAAAAATCGTTTCATTGATTGGGTCTCTAGGAGAGAGCAAATTTTCCCCACACATGAATATTGTAGTCACATTACAATAACGCTGAAAAGGCCCTGGTCCTTGTTAATACCTACATTTTAAGCTATAAAATTTGAAAATTGGTTTATTGGTTCGATAGCTGAAAGTAAAATTTCCCCAACAAGAATATTGTAGTCACGTTTAATTGGCCATAGGCCTTTTTCGTACTTACGTTTTAAGTTATAAAACTTGAAAATGGGTTCATTAATTCGTTCTCCAGGTATATAGTACAGTAGTTTGGGGTCATAATTTGGACTAATCATGCACAGGCATAAAATTTGGTACGCATAAATTATTCTTAGCAGTACAAATCGAACTAGAATTTGTTGGTCTTAAGCCTCATGGAGGGTGCACGGACTGGGGGCTTTGGTGGTTATTTCATGGGGAATCCATGCAGTTTCGATTTAATACTGCTACGAAAGACTTGTGTACCTCTTTTAGCTCGAGCTGCAAGAGGGCACAGGAAGGCATGGAGGGGGGGGGGGGTTCCATGGCTGATTCGGTGTGTATGGCTAAGAATAACTTGTGTGCGACAATTCAAGCTTTTAGCACAATTAGCAAGAAATTGTTGATCATCAGCCTTACGGAGGAAGGGTGTGTGAAGGGTCGGTAAGGGTGGGGGGGGGGGGGGGTGCTGAGGACCCTTAGGGGCTATCTCAAGGGGATTCCATAGCTAATTCTTTGTGTTGTGCTAAGAATGTCTCAGCTGGCAACGTACTTATCTGGAACGTTGGGTCAGCCACGCTCATCTCCATCAAAACGAAAACGCCCACGCAAGAGAAAGCAATGCTAGTAAGTTAACGTTATATCTGAAACTCTATTATAATGGCTTAAAATTTATGATTGTGTCTCGAATAGCGTCATCCTAATAATATTTTTTTAAGTACAAAAAATGAGACACGTAACGTCACAAATTTTGTAATTCGCTACCCCCCCCCCCCCCCCCCTTCTCTTCTGTAACATCTTTTACATTATGGGTGGCCCTATAGCGGACAATAAAAAATATTAAACGAAACTTTGAATCTTCAAAAATTACTATACCACTGCGGAGCTAGCCAGTAATTAAATAGATCCCGGATAATTCGGTCCCAAAATTACAGACAGTGTGACAATTCGACCCCGTATAAAATACAACTCTACAAAAATTCGATCCCTCAAGGAAAAAAACTCGCCAGAGTGGGTATGTGAGTTTGCGCAATAAATGCAAGTAAGTTCTCCATTATAGGTACCATGCTATAAAATCTGTTTTCAATTTGTTTTCGTTTGCACATAAGCTTAAATGCAATCAGAACTGTGGCGGGGGGGGGGGGTCGCACTTCTTGCGTGAACGATAAACATCCTAAAGCCTCCCCAATAGGTGGGACTGAAAAAAAAATATGACTTTCCTTATCTCACGCGTTTTGGTATATTGTCTAATCTGCACAAAAAATCAGCCACTGGACCCATTGTAATTTGCATTATCACTTTAGTAAATTATGCAGTTTTCCCCGTTTAAACAGACAGACAACACAAAAAGAGTGAAAAGAGCTAAACGGGTACCCAGTTTCAGGAAGGAAAAAATGTATTCGCTACTACCGAATAGGTCGTACGAAAAACTTCTTTTTTTTTAGGATGGAAAGAAAAAAAATATTTTCTGCCAATTTTCTGTTTTTACCAATGTGTTCACTACCATTCGAAGGCAGGCAATACATTTTTTAGAGTTTTTATTTTTACCTTTAAGGCCACTTAAGAGTTTGTCATGGAACTGACCACTCCCCAATGAGGTTGTGGTAAATTTATTTATTTATTATTTATTTATTATTGGGAAAAGAGGGAAATTGGAATACTGTTGTGGACATTTTTTTGTACCCCCAGCCCTTTTAACCTGCACTACCCCCCCTTCGAGTGCCTTCTTTTTTCTACAAGAGTCCCCCGAAAAAAAAGTAGGCTGAAAACGCGTACGGGACCAATTATTACACATTCCGCTTCACTGCATTAAATCGTGGTCGCAGAACATCTGCTAACTATTTTTTAGTCCTAAAAAAACGTAGGCAATTGCTAACAATAATTATACAGGTTGAGACCTGTCATAGTACAAACAACAAGATAAAACACGAACTTTCACCCATTAAATGGGGTTTCTCGCTACTACAAAAATGGCGCATAGAATGGAACGGAACACCGGTTGGGAAAAATCGAGGAAAAATACAGGGAGGATTCGTTTAGTTTTAATCTGTCTCATGCAAAGTAGCCTTGTGTTTATTTCACCCTGAAAGCTGTCTGAAAATCGAGTAGACTCGTATGGTTGGAATTTGATCTGAATTTGCCCAAATCTGGCCTTCATCCATTAACTGAAAGACGTAAAGCGTGCTTTTAAGTTTCCTTTTATGTGCAAATATTTTAGTTGTACAATAAAATACATCGAAATATACAAGGGACGTCTGATTCCCCTAAACCTACCAAAACTCAAAATGCGTCGACTCATTGCGGACTGGGTCCTCGCCTACTGCCTCTTGAATGATCTTTACGATGTAAATTACAACCAGTTTTTTCGTTATTCGAGGGTGGAAAAGGTCCAGAGGGCACCCACAAAACTTAACTGTCGAAAACACCAGATTTGACTAAAACTTTGACGTAAACTACTTTTACGGTAATAGTGTGGAATAGTCTTTCATCGAAAGTGGTTATGGCGCACGCTCCAAATACTTTTAAACGTCATCTATGCACAGTTGACTTATCTTGCTTTGTCAGCAAATACTGCAGTATGCAGTGTCCTCCTACTGCGGGACAGCTTTGGCATTGAGTTCGGGTGGCCGCACACCGAATTAGACAAATGTATCGCGATGAAACGTTTGGTATCGAGACGAAATTGCGGAGAGACCCCACCAGACGTAACTATAGAAGGAGCTTCGTTTTGTTGTCTTGAGACGCCTAAACACGCCTAAATACGTCTCGCAACAGTGTCTCATCCGGTGTGTGGCGCTCAATTCATTGCTATGGTTTTGGAGACGTCTGCAGCAGGTCTAAAAAAAAAAAAACACCTAATTTGGTGTGCGGCCACCCTTAGTGGCTTATAGGTCCCTTTACAGTCAAGTTGTAATAGGCGACTATTGTATTACTACAGGAGCAACATGAAAGGGAATGTCCCTAATAATATTACCACAGATCCCATCTCTCGTTCATGGTTGCGACCCCATGAGGTTAAATTTGGAACAAGTGATCGTAATTATTTTCTCGAATAACACGCGTTAAACATACACTGTATAGGTTTTACCGTAATAGATAGATGCGGAAGAACACCAGTCCGGTAACGATTAATCCAGGCATTGTGCATCTACGCTTGCAACAGCATTCCACGAGCGTGAAAATGCGAAGCAGATGGCTATTGCAAGCCAAGGCCGACTGAGGCAGAAATCTCGAGTTCGCCTCCCGACTCAATGCCGGTTAACGTGCATGCATAAAACTGATGTGTTTTAATGCTGCTCTGGTACAAAATAACAGAACGAAACCAACGGCTCCCTACCCAGATGATCTTGCGACGAGAGATGTAATACAAAGCAATATTTGTAACATGGACAGAGGGGTCATATAAGCGGCAAAATTTCATACACCCTATGATTTCGGATTTACAAATCCGTGAAATCGGTGAAATCGTGAAATTATGGAAATCTAGTTGAAATCTTGAAATCAACGAAATCTTAGTAAATCTATGAAATCTCAACAAATCCGTGAAATCACCGCTAATAAATCAAAGAAATCTAGTTGAAATCTAAAATCTCTACAAATCTGGGAAATCAGCGAAATCTTAGTTTGAATTTGTGAAATCTCTGCAAATCCTGAAGGAAATCTGCAAATTCACGAAATCCATCCTAAATCTTCAGCTCTGGGGCCGACGGCCTTTCGAATAGTGAAGCCAAGCCACCAAGGAAATGTATTTTTTAAACGCTGTTAAAAAAATGGACATGGACACATATTTATTCATTCTTGATTATTATTATTAATTTCCATTAACTTCTCTGAATAATTAATTGGATCTAAGGTCGGACTACTGCTGTCTCAGTAATTTTGATGATAGTAAAGACCCCCGAAATCCTTTGTAAAATTTTACTGGTTAACGAACTTAAAATAAGAAGATTTAAAATGAATCCGACAATGGGTTTAAAAGTTATCGTGCAGACAGACAGACAGACGGATATCGAGTAGCACAACAAGATAACCTCATTTACTCGGCTTTGCTTTGCACTTCACTAAAATTAATACAAATGAAGCTGCATTTCTACATAATACTGTGTAATACGCTTAGTTGGCATGTCCTGGGTGTGTCCAGCAAAATTGGGTGTGCGAGGCACCATACTGAAAGAGAGTGAGCGGGTTCATTCATGGCACGGTAGCACAAAAAAAGGACGAGCGGCCGACAATGTCAACGATTGTGCCTTGCAACAATCAGAAACAAACGAAATATTGCGTCAAGGAAATCTAGCCACACTGAGAATATGAGTGGCGCCCTCCATTGAAAACGCTATTTACTTCCCTAAGAAGACCAAACACCAGGGGTTCCACGGGAGGGGGAGCAGGGATGGGGGTATTCAGACCACAATATAGAAGTAATGCGGGCGTGCAGGGTATTCGGGGAGGGGGGGGGGAGGGCAGTGGGTACCAGAGTTCCAGCAAGGGAGGAAATTTGATCACACAAAGGGGTAATGTAAGTTGGGGTGCACGCAAGATTCATACCGACCTGGAACTTAAGAAAAATCAGGGATAGTCAGGGATATGAAACGCCCAGGGAAAGTCATGGAAAAAATGGAAAATTGGTGAAAACACAGGGATATTCGTATTTAAAACAAACGATTTTTTTACGAACCGTTTTTATTTTCTCATTTTTAGATTTAGGTTTTTAGAATGAACCATGTGGTCTCGTAAGTTCCACTCGCTTTGCTACTACCTTCTTCTCTTCGTGAGAAAAATTCGTAGCTGCCATCCAGATGTAGTTATGATGTAGTTACAAAAAGGTGAAAGTGATTTGGCCAGAGATAGTTGAAGAAATAAACCGGGGATGGTCAGGGATGTTCATTTTCAGATACGAGTATGAAACCTGGCAGGGGGTTTGGATCGAGGAGGGGGACAGGGGAAACGTGAGCGTCCATTTAAAATTCATGCTGCGCTGTAAAGTATTTCGGTCACGAATGCGGAAACCAGCTAGACTGGCGTATGTGTAACGCTTTACTTATTTTCTTTACTTTTATTTCACTCACCACACACAAAAAAAAAAATTGACTACAACATATTCATTACAGTAGACCTAAAACCTACAACAAGGAAATAATTTTTCGATAACCATTCCTCATCTAGACGGGAAGGAAATGGCGTGTCGTTGCAATTTCTTTGTCCAATCGAAGGCTTAGCTCGTACAACAAATAATGCAACCGTCGTATTTTCATTAAAATGTCATCTAACTCATCTGCCTTTGTAGTGCAAAAGCAGAACGTCTAGACCAATTTGGATTGCAGTAAATTATGTCTTCCAATACATTAACCTGACTTTCGTAGCGCGTTAATGAAATCATTGCAGCAAGGAAACGATGCGACACTAATGTTTTACAATGCTATTCAGAGACTTTATAGGCCTCTGCCTCAAGCATAGCCTATAACCGTAACGAAAATGCAAACATAAGCATGTATACGTTAGCAATTTCTTTAACAAGAGAAGATGAGAATTATATTTACTGAATGGCTTTAGCATATTTGTAACAATAGAGCTATAAATTTCTTGTCGGAGCTCTGCCATGATTCCAGGTCTACACTTTGGTATATATTCCATTTCTACACTTAGTAATCTACTGCTAAGCAACCACATCGCTTCGACATGAAGACTACCTGTTTCCTCGTGCTGTTTTTCGCTGGATTTGCAATCGTAAGTTGGTTTCGATTCCTATTTCTATCGCTAATTAAAAGGACTGCTAAACTATCTATGTTACGGATTTCAATTGTTTTTTTTTTTTTTTGCGTTTAACAGTGCAAAATAAGATGAGAATATTGCGATAATAAGACAGAATCGTCAAAATGACGTTTGAATAAAATACTTTAGCTATAATGCAATTTGAGCATAAAGTTAATGTATCCTAAGCGAGTTTACCACCACATGTGAATTCTACTTTCGTAAAAAAATCGTACCGGTTCTGAGTGGAGCACTCACAACATTTTTGATTGGCTGCGGATTACGAGTTGCAGACACAGATTTTTCCACTTCTCGCGTTTACTGATCGAGATATTGTTATAACTGCAATCAAGGTCGGATCTACCCAACTTGTTATCGAAATCTATCTAGTCTAACTTTCTAGTTTGACAAAATCTACCCAACCCTTAATTTTGCTGCCATTCATAAAATAGTAAATTTTCATTGTAGCACCAAATAATCCGTACCTTAGGGGAACTACAATTTCGGTGTAACTAACGGTTTGTGTCAAAATGTACACATTTGAAATAAAATAAAAATCTATTTTATTTTAAATGTTTATATTTTTACACCAACAGTTCATTAAATTGTCTTTTAATGTTTCCAATGTATTTAAATTGCAGTAAAATGCGTTGTTTGCAGATTCTGAGGGACTTGATCGCTCCTCCCCCTTACTAGACCCCTTACTTAGCTGAAATTCGTTGACCCCCATTTTGGTTCAAATTCTCCCCCCCCCCC
>JAHWFP010182401.1:0-10459 GCA_023313725.1 Lithobius niger
TAAAAATCCGGTTTAAAATGTGGCGTCTAGGAGATTTTCCGTTAAATAATTGTTAACTTTATTTACTGCGTCCCGCAGTATATGATGCTTTGCGTGCTTACAATAACCATGGCGTTTCATCTCTGTGAGTTGCATATACTATCTATATATATAATTACACAAAATCCGCAAGGCAGCCAGCAGCAGCAGCAAGCAGGACATACGAAGCAGTCATCTGCATCTGCAGCGCCCAGAACGCAACGTCCAGCAGCGCGAACATACGATGCCATCTACCGACCGAACGGCAACTTAATGGGGGGAGGGGAGGGGAGTGAGACTACGCGGAATGAGCGAGTGAAGCGAGCGACTCCGCTAGTTTTCTAATAATTGCCATGAGATCAAAAATTTAAATAACTAATGCGGTAAAAATTAAAATAAATTATTCCAATAGATCGCCAAAGCAAAAATTATAAGACATTAGCCCAGAAAATTATAAATTGTGATGTTAAAATACGAGTATCATTCCGGTTTGTGACGACACAATCTTTAACTTGATGCTGTTTTGTGTACTATATTCCCAAAGCCAACCGAGACAGCAGCTATGTTCCTCAGCAACCACCCCAGCCGACCTTGGTGCTATAAATGCGCGGATGGCGATCTACGCGTGGCTGTTATAAGGCAGGCGGAATGTTACAAGGCAGGCCGGGTGTCCCTCTAACTACTTCTACCAAAAAATTCCTTACTTTTGAAGTTCAAAATTCCTTACTTCCTACTTTTTTTCTTAAAATCCGGGGGACCACTGATTTAAGGAATCATTCTGTACTTCGGGCCGCACGAATTCTGAAAGACCTCATCGAAGCCCCAACAACACGGATACCTTCAGCGGACAAGGATCGAATTGGCCAGCGCAATAGCTCGAACCCGAATGCGAAATCTTCATCCAAGGCGGAACAATGCCCGGTAATGCCCGTGTGCGGTGGGTTAACGCACCTTGTGGGATGAACCTCTCCTAGCTGTAGGGGTACATAATGGCCATGTAATGACTGAAGGTACAACCTAATTCTCTTCTCACACGCACACACACGCTCCATTCCATTGGCCATAACACACCCCAAGCATTCATTCCCTTCCTCTCCACTATCTGTTTCTCTCAACCACACAGCCATTGCGTTGACCAAAGCTACGCTAATTTCACTCTAGAGGGCGGCTCGGGTTGTTTGGCTAATGGACGAGAGCGAATGCGCATGCGCCGGCGGAAGGAGGAGCGCGTTAATGGAACAGGAACCGGAAATCGAGACCGCATTGTGCAATTTTGTGGCTGCTGATCTGGTTAGAGCGCAGTTATATTTGAGTTCGCTACGGATCGAAGCATTTACGGCTGTAACCGTTCTTAAATAATGCTAGCGGAAACCCGTGACGCACTGCTGGTGCTGGATGCACCGTTTGCAACGCAGCAAGGCTCCCTATACGTAAAGGCTTAACGCTCGGTTTCACGTAGCATGCTAGACGCGTCGTCCAAGCGTTGCGCTGAACTGAAAGCACGAAGAACGAAAAACCCCAATCGTAGCATTGATGAGTGTTAGCGGGACGCACAAAAACGTGATATCTTCTCATTATTAGATTTACCGGTGTTGCAGACGCTAAACGAACATTATTTTACGGTAATGGTGACTATTGTTGAAGTCTTCGGACGATTTACTGCTCCGTCAAAGGATCGTTTAACACATTTTTAATGAGAATTGAAAACGCCGTAGCGTATCATACAGTACAATACACACGTACCTTGGTTGTTCTACTGCTTGAAATTCATGAAATTAAACCTCCGGAGGCTTTGTTTTATCGTCGAGTGAAAAAAGAGGTACGTAGCATGAAGCCATTGTTGTTAAAGTTTAATTATTTGGAGACAATGCAGTGCTTTAAGTTTAAAATCCGCGTATCGCGGGTCACACGTACCTTTCACAGTTCAGTCCTGTAGCTCACTTTTGGGGTGTAAGTAGCGCGACTGGTAGCAGAATCGGTGGCTAACTAGACGACGCGTCGAATTTCTAACGTTAAGCCGTTTACGTATAGGTAACTTGAACGCAGGTACGATTTTGTCACGCATGAGTATGTATAGCCTCGGCGAATTAAATTTCTTCAATCATATTTTTGCGCACACTGGCTAACCAACGCTTATTTTCGTTCACCTAGCTCACTCAATCAACGCTTCCCAGTGACTCAAACTACGGGATGCACCATTTTCAAAATTGGTGCGCTTAAGTATCGTTGCAGGAAACAATTTTTCTTTCTTGCTGAAATCCGTTCTACGCATGGGTGGGGTTGGATGCACATTAAAAAAAATTCGGGTGAAAACCTCTTTCACACTGCTTTTTGGACTTCAATGTCACACTGCCTGAGTGAATTACAGACTGCCTGAGCGTAGAATTGAACCCACGATCTTTGACACCAAAGGCCGAAGTCGTACCGTTAAGCGCAGTCCGTTTCAGCATGGCTTAGTGGTTGGAGTTCGCCCTTTGGTTTCAAAGGTCGTGAGTTCATTTCCCCGTTCAGGCAGTCTACAAAACAAAACTTGTTAAAGCAACATCCAGCCTGCCTTACAACCTTCCGCCTGCCTCACAACACCCACGCGACGATCACATTCGCGTATTTACCACAGCTAAGGTCAACTGAGACGGTAGCTTCGTTCCTCGCATCGGAAAACGTAGCTACTAATAGTCCAGTCAGCGTGAGCCCATTGAATGTGTCGTCAAAAACCGGAATGATTCTTGTATTTTAAAATCACAATTTATTATTTTCTAGAATAGTGTCTTATAATTTTGCTTCGGCGATCTATTGGAATAATTAATTTTAATTTTTACCGCATTAGTCTATTAGATTCTAGCTCTCATGGTAATTATTAGAAAATTAGTAGATGTACACACAGAGATGAAACGTCATGATTATTGAACGCGCGCAATGCATGATTTACTGACGAGCCGTCACTAAATATAGTTAACAATATTCAACAGAAAATCTCCTAGACGCCACATTTTAAAACGGTTTTTTAGCAAGGGAAAGACTAACGGTAAGTAAATAGACCTTTGGGGCCGTAATTGATGTGGAAGATCGAGAAAAATGGCGCTGGGAGATATATCACTTTAAGCATTCCGGCTTTTTCGTCGTTTGAATTCGTGATATCAATGAACTGACCGAAAATAGTGTACAGTGAGTGAGTGGTTATAATGAAAATTGATTTGCTGCGTTAGACCGTCAACGCCATGATTTAACAGGCATCTTAGGCATATTAAGAGAGACGTATGGGATGCCAACACTTGACCAGTTATCTCTAAAAGTTAACATTAATGTAATAATATATTTTTTTTTAATTAATTCATCAGTTAATTTAATTTGTAAATAAAATGTAAAAAAAAAACAGAATTTGGTCACAATTAGGTTTTTACGACCTCTCATGCTGGTTTACGAAACACATCCGAAATTTGTTAACAATGTGTTGCAAACGTGTCTCGGGAAGCCCAAAATTGGCCCTCAGATAACGTAAAATGCTTCAGCCTCCCCGGACCCCACTGGGGGAGTGTCAGCGCTCCCGCAGACCCCCTAGCTGGTTTCTCCGCGCCATTGCCAAAGTAGAACAAATTTTAACAAAAGATGTTAATTTACTTTGCCCCCCCCCCCCGTGGGGGGGGGTCATTTCCCCCCTCCCCCCCCATCTGATGTTGGCTGGCGCCACTACTGCTAATGACGAGAAATAACAGCTGCAGCAAGAAGACGGTTGTTTGTTTATAAAGTGGAATCCGAATACTTAAACTATCATGTTGGGATGGACGAAATACGCATGTGTCATTGTTTTGTCAATTTGGCAGCCGGGCTAACAGGCGTATTTCAGAAATCCACTCAAGTGTGAGTTGGGCTAAATGTGCGTGTAAGGGTCAAAACCCATCTATAAAAATACCCTCAGACGTTAGTACACTCACATTGGCTTTTAGGGCTGTGCTAAAAAAATTATTGACCATTACCTTAGATTTTTGCACTCACAGTTGCCATCTCACACTCACACTTGAGTGGATTTCTGGAATACGGCTGTAAGTTTGTTATATTACCTCATATCTTATAATTTTAATTCGGTGATGTATTAGCCCAATTTCTCTCCACTTCACAGCATTTGATTGAGGCCTGAATAGGACTCAAAAGAACCGCTAATATCGAGCTTAAAAAACGAAGGGGTGAGAGGCAGAATTTAGGATGCACAGAAACGGATGGCACAAGGGGGGTGGGGTAGATAGGAAAAGGTACGCACAGGCCGCAGGGCCCCTTGTCAATTAAATTAATAAAAATAATACAAATGTCTATCATATGAAAATAATGAAAACAAAATACGCGTATAGAGCCAGAGGCCCATCGTCAACAACACAAGTTAAAAAAGTTGACCTCGGTTAATAAAAAAAAAAAAAACTTCAAAATCGAAAGAAGGGCCTCAGATCACAATCATTAAGTTTTTTGTAAAAGGTTGGCACGGAGCAAGCCGTCACTACCTCACTAGGCAAAGAGTTCCACACAGGGACAATACGGACTGCGAAGAAACACCTCCGACAGTTTAATTGGGATCTGGGGAGAATCCGTTTTAGAGCATGGCCCTTTTCAAATCGAAGATCAAAACACGAAAAATCGTAATTAAGGTGTCTTAAAAGTTAAGGATCTTACAAAATAGGATCTTGAAAGTTAAGGCAAGGTCAGCTTTCAGAGCCCGAGCGTCTCCAATTCCGTAGATTAAATACATTTGCAGTGGCAGTTTATAGGAAAAGGTGTGAAAAAACGCAAAGCGTGAAGTGAAAAAAATGAAAAACTAAGGACCCGTGAAAAATGTGAAAATATCTAAAATTTGTGTACGAAAAGGTGTGAAAAAGCGCAAGGCGTGAAGTGAAAAATATGAAAAATTAAGGACCCCGATGGCATCCCTGACATGGACTCTTTTAACCCATACACACTAACCCGCCTTTTTTCTATATCATTTGAATTTTCTTTTGTCCTTCCCAAACAAAATTCCTGCCTCCCCTCGCCTTAACTCCCCCATCCCCCCACGCGGTCTGCTAAGTGGGCATGCTTAAGCTGTCGCCTGTTCCTCAGCGTCTGAAGGAATTCTACAAGACGTCTTGTTGTTGGTTGGTCAGCCTCGCTTGCTGCCCGGGGGGGGGGGGGGGGGGAAAGCAGCGAACGCTGGGTGCAACGATGAGTTGTGGTTAACCACGGTCTGCCATGGCGCTTTGCGACTCTGTTTGGACTGACAGAGGGCCAAGGTCGGGGTTGTGGTGGTGGTGGTGGGGCGTCGTAGGGGTTCGGGGGTGGAGAGAAGTTGTGTTGGAAGGGGTGAAAGTGTTGGCCATCTTTGGATCTGCGGGGGAGGGTGTGTGTCACCGCCAAGTGACAGTTAGGAATTTAGCTGGCAAATTAAACGGGAATCAACTTGTCTAAGAAAAGAGATGCCTTGCTTGAACGTTAAATATTCAACAAAGCAGCACATAAAGCTAGAGTCCTTCCGAGTCATTTCGAAAGGAAGTCCGTGGCCAGGGGGGCGGGGGCGGGGGAATTGTTTTCAGGCAATTTCTCTTTCAAAAGTGACAAGGTACGGCGTTTTATTTTATTATTATTTTTTCCAGTGCTAAATTTGTCCGTTTTTGTACATTTTTTAACGGACAATGTACATTCAAATTAATATTTAGGCCTAATTAGAAAACAACAACGAACTCGTTTGAAGTTTTAAGGTTAAGGTTTTACTGAACCGTAGTCAAAACGAGAAAACCAGATGAATGAGTTTTCTTGTAGGGTTTCCGATATCACAATGCACTCTAGTTTAGTCCACGTGAAACCTTAGGTAATAAAATCAAAACCGCCTATTTAAGACGGTTATTTGTAAAGGTTAGTTAGACTCGAGCCTGACAGACAATGACTTATCGTAACATCGAGTGTTTAAGTTGTGGCACTGCACATCGTCTTTCTCTGATGCCTGCAAGGTGCACAGTTAGAGTTCGATTACCACTACATTGAGAAGAATTTGTAAAACAAGACCTTTTCTACTGGATATCGTTTTATACATTCTCAAATTTTATGCAATTGAACAGATTATTTAAACTCGGACCGGACAAAGAATGACTTGACTTTATCATCGAGTGTTAAGTTGTGGCACTTCGTTTGTCTCTGGTGGTGCCAGCAAGGTGCTCGCTGGTGTTCGCTAACCGCTACACCCAGAAGAATCTGTAAAATGAATCGTCCATTGGATATCGCTTTGTGCATTCTCAAAATTATTTGGAAAGGTAATTTAGACTCGGACCGGACGCATACGGAATGAATTGACTGTATCACCGAGTTTTAAGTTGTGACATTTCATCTGTGTCTGGTCCCTGCAAGGTGCTCGCTGGTGTTCGATTACAGCCACACCGTGAAGAATTTATAAAAGGAAATTTCGTCAACTGCATGATATCGTTTTATGCCTTCTCACAGTCTTAACTACGAATTATTACAAGCGAGAACAATGAGAGATCGTTGCAAACAATCCCCCTCCCCTCCCCCTTTCACCTTTTGCACAATTATTCAAAAATGTACGTATTCCACTCGGTTTTTCCCCAATAAACATAATTGCCCGATTTCTTGCTTTTGTCTGGTCAAACAGCTCAACCGGCTTAGTGCAGCGATCGTCCAGTCTGAAAGCTAGAACCCACTGCTCACCACCAGTGCTTGCCATCACACACTACTGCGTATTCCGCATCGGCACCGACTCGCTTGACCAGTACAGCCCCCCCCCTCCTACACTTCGGCGTAGTCCCGGATCGCCCAAACCGGTAATTTTTTTTCTTTGTCTTAAGAAGTGAAAAAGTAACAACGGACTTTTCTTTAGGTTATGAGTTTATTCTGCCAGTATTATAGTGTCCGCGGCCTATCTTGAGTTCGCTGCAGAAGGAACACAGATAATCGATTGTACGTTTTTAGTAGCAGAGTGCCTTGCTGATATCCAAGATGGTTACAAAAACAATGCCAGCCGTCGATTAAAGCCGCCTCCTTCAGGAAGACGTAGCCGCTCATAAAATACTTGCAGGACTCAAGATACGCCACGCACACAATACAGTTGCATACGATACCTGAAAGAAAGATTTGCTCAAGGAACATGCTCAACTATTCCTTGAGCATGTGACACAATAGAAAAAAAAAACACTAAAAGTCAGGGTTGTTACGCACTTCTGAGCAATGTTGGATCTTAAGAACAATTTTTTCTCTTTTAAGACACACAGGAACAGACGGGTGTTGGTCTTGAATCCACACTTGCTGAACATTCACACAGAGCAGGAGCAAAACGTTTGAGCGCCCGGGGCGCTTCATCGATATTATGCTGCAAATTACAACCTCCCCCGGCCTCCCATACGCCTCTTCCCAAATCTACCCAAAATGACCCTATCACGGTGCCACAGAGATAACGCCAACACACTGAAAACACACGAATCTAATATGAAGGGGTGAGGTAGGTAGGCATGAAAGAAAATATTTGTCTACATTTGAAGGACAACTGTATTTAGTTTACGATAGAGGTGCCCTCTGAATGGCAAGAAAGCTACCAAGAACATGAATTTCGGCCAGAAATATTTAATTTTCGGCCCGAAATTTGGGACTTGTTAACAATAAAAATGTTAAAACATTAAAAAAGGTGAGACCTACCAAACAGTCGCTTTTAGGCCTATTTTACATTTTAGGCGTAATTGTCAGCTTTTAGGCCTAATTTTAACCAGCAGTTTTAATTTCGTAAGTAGCAGCTGACGGAGTTTTGGATTGTATAGTAAACATATTCATTTTTGCAACACGGTGTGCCTTCGGGCACACAGTTACAGTGTTAACAACGTATCGTGCAACGTAGCGTATATAGATCAGTGGTAGTAGGGAACTGGCGAGAGAAAACCTGTTGATGAAGCCAACAGCGACTCGTAGCAACTTGACGTTGCCGTGGTAACATGATTTTAGGCCTAATTTTCAAAATTTAGGCCTATTTTTTTAAATGCAGTTTTAATTTTGTAAGCAGCCGATAGGCCTAATGGATACATTTGGTTCGACGGTAAGCCTATTCATTCATGCAACAATGCGACGAGACTATTTTAAACGAAGCTAAAATCCATTTATTTCTATCATTGGCGCGTTATCTTAGGATTTAAATTCGACGATCAAATGTTATTATTTAATTTAGTTACGTCGAAGAATTCTATTAGCTATAAGGAAGTAACGATGTTTTAATTTGCCACGTTAGTTAACTAACTTCTCATACTAAATCTAACGTTGTAAACCGTGGTGGTCAATATCTGGTACCGTTGCGAAGTTGAAAAAAAGCGACGAACGGACGGACAAAGTCGTTGCAATAGTCTTCTCAGCCGGTACGGCTGTACAGAAGACTTAAAAATTGACCAAATTGGTGGTTAAAAAATGTGAAATTTTGGATTTTTTTGATGAAAAAAACTTGCATCGTGAAACAAACAATAAATAAATTTAGCTTCGCTAGGTTGAATGAAAATAAAATTCAGTTTGCTTCTCCTCTTCTAGCTTTCACCTCGAACAAATCAGCTAATAGAAATAGAATAGCGATAGACCTATAACTATTCCTTCAGTGAACTTTAGTCGTGCTGGAGAATGCAACGTTAAAGAAACGGCGTTTCAAGCGTGTTCATATTTGCGGCCAACCCATTCCTAAACATGTCACCTGTTCCAGTGGATTACAGGTCAGTGCATATACATTTTTTTTGTTGGGGGGGGGGGGGGCACAGCCAATGGCTACCCCTGTGTTGAATTATGTTTGGTGTGCAGGGCAGAATATACAAGTGAAAAATTAGGGAAGAAAGATATGTGAAAAAAAAGATGCAAAAAAAATGTGAGAATGTGTAAAATTCGTTTACGAAAAAGTGTGTAAAATATGGAAATGCGTCAATAGGGTTCAGACAATTTTTTAATTCTCAATTTCCCTGGCATTTCCAGATTTTCCAGGTGTAACCAATGGCAATTTTTCCAGGTGTTTACAAGATCTTTAGTTAAGGGAAACAGGCAGTAGTTAATTTTTTTATTAATATTTGTGCGAAAATAATCCAACATCCCATAAAATAGCAGTTTGGAGACTAGTCCAGACGGGACTAAACACATTTTCATCACAGAAATTGTCTATCCTAAGATTTGGTGTCATTGACGTAATATCGAAAATATTTGAACATATTAAAGCGCAAATTGAAATATTTGCTAGTAAAGATAAAGAAGATAAAGAAGAAGACGGTGTCGAGCAAAGCTCAAAGACACCCCCCCCCTCCCTTCCTCAAAAAAGAACGCAAAGGGATTAGCCCCTCCACGCATCAAGGCGTGCCTTAAAGCAAGACAGGTTGGGTGCAGAAACAACAGAGACGGGCAGAGAATTCCATGGGTTGACCACCCGCTCACAGAAAAAGCGTTGTCTGATATTGAGCCGGGATAATTTTCCCCTCAGTTTGAAATGATGTCCACGAGTACTGTTAGGTCTAAGAAGAAAAAAATTGGAATAATCAATATTGAGAAGACCATGAAGAAGCTGGTAGGTGAGAATAGCGTCTCCTCTATCAAATCTTTCTTGTATAAAAGGCAGATGGAGGCGCTGAAGTCGATCGGAGTGAGTGAGTTTACAAACAGCTGGACACCATTTGGTGAGTCTACGCTGGCACTTTTCAAGTTTGTCAAGCTGAGAGGAATAGCAAGGGCGGCAAACTTGTGAACAGTCAAGGATAGGGCGGATGAAAGTTTTAAAAAGCATGGCAAAGAGGTAGGAATTGAGGTATGAGAATTTTTTAAAGACATAGTGAGCTTTGCGGAAGGCTTTGCGAGTGACATTATCAATATGTTTATCAAATTTAAGTTTATCGTCAACAATAACACCAAGATCTCGGTGATAAGTAACTTGCTCTAGCTGCTGACCAGAGAGATAATATTTGTTGCGGTTGTTGTTATAGCCGAAGTGGAGAACTTTACACTTCCCAGGATTCAAAGAAAGTTGGTTAAGTTTAGCCCAGTTATACACAAAGTTGAAACTAAGTTGAAGAAAGTGATCATCATTGGCATGCCCGAGCAGCTTGAAGTCATCTGCATAGCTTATGTTCCAAACTTGCAGTTTGGCAGACAGGTCAGACATGAAAATATTAAAGAGAAGTGGTCCGAGAACCGACCCTTGAGGAACTCCGGAGGTGACAGAGAGCCAAGGTGCAAAAGCTCCTCTAAGTTGTACACGTTGTTTCCTTGAAGATAAGTATGACTGTATCCAGGAAACAGTTGAGTTCCTAAACCCAAAGGCAAGCAGCTTACTGAGATACCCTAAGATATTGTTGTTTCTGATCTGCTAATTTAATAGAACTTCAGATCAGACACAAAGACATTTAAAAAAAAAATTCCCTGTCTTTTCCCTGATTTTCTAAAAAAAAATCTTGTTTTCCCTGAAATTTCACTG
>JAHWFP010182401.1:23282-33664 GCA_023313725.1 Lithobius niger
AATGGTAGAACTTCACTGGCTCTGATCACTGTGTGAAGAAATTCCTTCCAACCATTCTTTATCACCAAGGATTTTAGGTTGATTGGAAGAATTGGTTAGAAAAGGTGTTTATGTAAAAGGAAATACTACTATGAGAAGAAATCCCTTTTAACCATTTTGTCCACCCAGCTAGATTGATTGGAAGAATTGGTCATAAAAGTTGTTCATTGAAAGGTAAGATCACTGTGTGAAGGAAGTCCTTTTAGCCAGTTTTTTTCCAACCAGCCAGACTTCCAACAATTGGAAGAATTGGTTATAAAAGTTGTTCATGTGAAAGGAAATATATGTGTGAAGGAATTCCTTTCAATCATATCTCCCAACCAGCTAGATTGATTGGAAGAATTGGTTATAAAAGTTGTTCATGTGAAAAGAAATATCAATATGTGAAGGAATTCCTTCCAAACATATCTTCCAACCAGCTAGATTGATTGGAAGAAGTGGCTTTAAAATTTGTTAATGTGAAAGGAAATTGTCAAGCTTGTCACTGTATTTGTTTGTTTAACACAGCATCAGAATTTGTTTATTCACTTCGTAATTATGTTCTTATTGAGGTAATTGAACATCTATTTTTGGTATTAAAATGGGAATGTAATTGCGAAATAACTAAATATTTCTCAGTTATTAGTCAGTAAATCAGTTACCAAACTGTTATGTTCTGTTCAATTTTACCTTATGAGTAAACAGCGATACATAAAGACGGTGTTTTCATCATTTTAGCTTAATTTTACGAGGCTGACTCAATAATGATTTTTTTTTATTAGGGTGTTTAATTATCTCGGCATGACGGCCTAAGTAAAATTTACGGTATTCAATTATTAATTCCATTACTGACTGGAATTAAATTTAGCAAATAAAAAATTCAGAACGAAAACCATTGCATTTTTTTGGTGTACTACAGTTAACAAAAAAAAATTTAGCTCCAACAATCATTCATGTCACTATCGTAATACCACTGAAAATTTCTCTGCCAGAAATTTGTTCTCTTGAATGTCCACTAAATTCGTCCAATCACAAACAATTGACAGTGATAAGATTCAGTAGCTTTTGAAAGTAGTGATCTTATCGCTGTCAGTTGATGTCCATTGGCTAAATTTAGCACTAAATCAGTCAGTAAATATCCTCTATCTGTCATTGGTCGACACACGGTAATGCAAAACGTGGCCAGCACTGTTTGAATTTTACACCGCTTCTCGGCGTAACTCGCTTCAAACGTTACAATTTACGATGGCATGTTACGAAAAGTTTGTTGCATTCATTTCAAATAAAAATATGTATTTTTCTACCAAACCAATTTCTGAAAGCTTTTCTTTCGAAATACACTGTTTGTCACTCGTTTGTGTTAACTAGCAACACCAGTCATCACATAGAATCGGCTACTGCTTCCAACAGCTTCATTACATCGTTAGGCCTAACAGCCGATCATGTAACCTGGCAACAAATTCGGAGCTCCATTTTGTTACAAAAACATGTATCAACAAATCGTCTTAATAATAATTGTTAAGTATTATTAATAAATTATAAATTATACAAAAATTAAATTAAAAAAAATTATAAATTAAAAATTAAATTATTAATTCTGCTTACTATAGAGTGCAGAATAAGAAAATAATGAGAAATATTCTAACTAAATACCTCAGTCAGCAATTGGAGATTATCACAATTTTTAACCACTCATGTTTTCCCATTAAACTCACTCGTGCTATTTATTGGCAGATAATTTCCGTCGTGCATCGCACTCATGCAATTAACAGGGATGCCACCGGAGGTCGTTAGTTTTTCAGATTCGTTGACTTCACACGTTGTATTTTTTTTCACACTTTTTCGCATACAAATTTTAGGCATTATCACATTTTTCACACCTTTTTGAGTGGCGCGACGAATTCGGTTCGGGAGCGGGGGCACATTGCATTTTGGGTATTTCCTCGAACAAAAGAACAGCGAGATTCCCGAAGTGCAAGTCACATCGCCATCTACCGACAAAACAAATAACCTTGCTCACAGGCAAACGCGTGGAAACGAACTCCTCAAACTGAGTTTGTTGTCCGATACAACTTTTTTTTATCGAAAAATCCAAAATTTCACATTTTTTCACCAACTTGGTGAATTTTTCACATTTTTCATACTTTTATTGGCGAGCTCAAATTTTCATATTTGCTCACACTTGTTCACTCGGTGGCATCCCTGAATTAAAGTGTGTCTAAATAGCGCTCGTGAGTTTAAAGGGGCCAAAACACTCGGGTGAAAAAATTATCGACATTTTCCTTATTAGCACTTGTGATGCTACATATGACAATTGACCTTACGGTATTATCGATAAATTTTTTCGCTTTAGTCCCTACATCTTGTTTTGTAATGCAACGTGGTATTCACGTTAAAAATATCGCTGGAGCCCAGTTTAAGTATATATTATTTTTCTCTACCACTCATTGCATTCCCAAGCTGATAAAAAAAAAATCTGGAGCAGGTCCTCGATGCTATTTGGCATTCCGCCATGTTAACTTGAATTATAGACTTTACAATTCCGAAAACAAAGTAAAGAGAAAATCAAGTGATTTTAACTTGTACAATAACTTTTAGAATTTTGTACAATGTTCAGAAAAAGCTCTGAATTTTCTTTCTTAGTTTTTGGCATTGCATTGCCATAAGATGCAGTTGTCATGGAACAGAATTTAGAGTTATCGGAGTTCGTGTCTGGTGCCGTTCGTTGGGATAGCTGCAAGGGGCACTGGTTAGCGTAGTTTGTCAAGCCAATGCTGTGAAAGCGGATTCTTGAACCTAAAAATGCTCCGTTTTTTTTCTTTTTATTTCTTTGCAGCTGTTGGAATTTTCCAGCAAGTGGAATCTTTTTTCTTCCGATTTGCAACATTAACATATGTTATGAAGTGTAAGGGATTGGACAAAACAACGTTTTTTAGGCCTAAGAAAGCCGTTCTCACAGCTCTCGCATTAACATGACTAAAGACGCTGTTTGTGTTTTCCCTCCGATGCCCCTTGCAGCTAGCTCAACAACTGGTTTCAGATGCGAGCTCTGCAGCTAATGTGGGATGGCAACGTGAAGTCTCGACACCCTGTTGCATAAACGAATATGCCTACCATCGAACCCAATTCTCTGTTAGCGACTACGTACGAAATTAACACGGCACGTAAAAATTAGGCCTAAAACCTAATTAAGCCTAAAAGCTATCTAAAACTAGGCCTAAAACCTAACAAATTTTTAACCTACAATTTGACGGTTACTACTTTTAGATTGTATAATAGAGATCGCTGTTGCAGTGCGTGATAGAGGTGTGCGCTACAATTTTCGTTGAAAAAGTGGCACAAGTGTACAGAATACCGGCTGCGACTAGGTAGTCGCTACAGCCGCTTATTACATACGTTTTTATCGCACTACCGTGAATATTTGTAGAATAATAACATTTCTCTGCCCACACAATTATTTGTTGAAAGAGCAGCAGTGCCCCAGACCGATGCTTCGCTGCATACCATTGCGACCCAGCGTGCAGCACCCAGCTCAAGTTCAAAACAACCTGTCCAGTACTGAGGAACACAGATACAGAATGCACACGAGTGCAGTTTCTAGGACTCTCGAACCACCGTCCGCTATTTACGGACCCTGTTACCATGGAAACGTTTGTTTTCATCGTCAAGGGTAAAATGGTGGTGGGGAGGGGCGCCCCAACGTTATGACTAAGGAATGACTGGTTAGTCGTCAAAGCTGGAAAAGGTTCGCTTGACGACTCATCACACCCATTTCTCCTCTAATTGGACCTACTTGTGATTAAAATCCGGCCAGTACACTTGTTAAGAACTGACAAGGACTACTTGACGACGTGGAGATGGGTGGGAGTTGGGGGGGGGGGGGGGGCTATCGGGGTTGCTGAGAGATGGGACGCGCGATACGAGGAGAAAACAAGCTTGTTGTTCGTTGCTGCCGTCCGACATTTCATAACTCGCTAATTTGCGGTTTGTGAACCAAGTACACTTTGTGCTGCAACAGCGAGACAGGGTCGGCTAAGGCTTGCCGGTCTAGTATGGCGCAGGCTTTGTTTGGGTCATGTCCGTTTTAACATTTTGGCCGCTGACAGTGAAGACAATAGACGAAGTATAAGGGGAGCCTTTATAAATAATAGCAAGAATTTATAGGGTTTGGGAGGAGAATTTGTAACCCTGAAAAGACCCTATTGAAACATGTTAGATTCGTCCCTATTAGTTCCGTTACAGTTTTCAGAGGGCGCCACGTGTTCCAAATGGTAATTTTTGCTCATTTTTCAGCCCAAAATCTAAAGTAAACTAAATTACAACCAAGCTAGGGTAAATAATAATTAAATACAAGCTATTTTTGTTTAGTTTCGTTGAATTTTAGGCTAAAAACTGAGTAGATATTCCCACATGAAACACATGGAGCCCTCTATAAACTAAGACTGAACTATACAAAAGTATCCAAGACGTTTCAGAATGGGTCGCAGTCACAAATTCTCCTCCCTAACCCTATAGATTCTTGATAATAGTCATACCACCCCTGGCGAACTGTATCGGATTTATCATCCAATGGGCGATATCCAACAAATGGCCAATCCGCGAGAACAACGTCAAGATGGCGTCGAGCACGCGATCGAGACGTAGTTCGAGCAAATTGGCCATGTTGTAAGGGATGTCGCCCATCGGCTCATAAATCTGATACAGTTCACCCCGGGTGGTGTAACCAATTTATCGCACGGCCCTTAAATTTCGAAATGAATAAAAAAATTTGTTGGGGGCAAATAAAAAGTTTGCCTTCTTAGCTGGGTTGTTTATGCAAACATTATATCGTCACGTTTTCATAATTTTGTTTTGATGCAGTCAAGTTTATGGTCGATGCCATTTGAGGGGGGGGGGGGAGGGCGGGCGGTTTTTTGTGTATTGAGGGTGGGATTTTCTTTTTTTAAAAAGGTGTAGGAGAAACGCTTTTTTTTAATTCAATGGAATGATGTCCATTATCGTGTTGCACATCACGTAAACTTCATCATTAAAAATTACGTCATTCAACTCAGTCACGTCATGTGACAAGACCCTACTTTACTGTGCATGGTATCCATATCACCACACTTTAGTGTGGCGATATGAATATCACGTACTGTAAAGTGAGTGGTATTGGATATATTGCTCGTGAGGTTTTGCTCATTGTCAAAGTCAGAGACCATCATGCGATAACTTCGTTTAAAGCGTAATGCTCCATTCATTTTTCTTTGTCTTTAAAATCTGAACCACGTTTAAGAAAGAAAAAAACTCGTTTAATAAATGATTCCTAACATGTGCGTTATCCCGGTCTGTTTTTGTGCGTGTGTGATCTCTCCAGTAAGGCCACGAAGTTAGAGCCTGCCTTGTCTGCCTAAATTCACCCTGACTTCTGAACTAAAGTGTGCGCGGCCTACCTTGAGTTCGCTGCAGAACGAATGACAGATAATCGATTGTACGTTTTTGGTAGCAGAGTGCCTTGTTGATATCCGAAATGGTTACAAAAACAATGGCGGCCGTCGATTAAAACCGCACCCTCCAGGAAGACGTAGTCGCTCGTAAAATATTTCCAGGACTCAAAATACGCTGCGCACGGAATAGTAACCGATTCATATCGAATTTACGTTCGCAAATTAAAGGTACATACATCCATCTGGTATGTCGTGCGACCCGTTGAGAATAGCGATTGCAACATTTGCACAGGTTAGAGATAATGTCGCAAAATCATCTCACACGAAAGAAACAAAAAAGCAAGAAAATGACTGTGTTGGCAACATTCGCATACGTTTGAACTACTGTCGCAAAACTTGAGTCATACACGAAAGCCAACAGGGACGCACGTGCCTTTAAAAGGCAATTACATCCATTTTGACATGCATGTTTGACTTTTAGATCACTTACACAATAACTAAACACAAGAATTGCGGTAAGAATATATGTTACTTACGTCCGATATAACAATTTAATTACTACATCACCTAAACACGACACGGAGGTCGCCATTGTTTTGCTGGAACGCTCAGAAATTAATGCCGACAGATGTCACTTTTCGATTTCGACTCGCAGCCGATTGAGATAGCTGTATTGACTGTGAGGAGCTCAAGCGTCTGACGGCCTTAGCTGACCGGCAGTGTAGTGTCGCAATTTAAAAGCAATTACGAGCAGGATGCTCTAAATTTGTGAGAAGGCAGGTCCTTTTAGTTAATTGGCTGAGGAGTTCCGAGGTTTGTTGTTTTAATAAGCAAAGGAGGTCTATTTCATCCATGAAATTTTGACCGGACCTACAAAGGAAAAAAAAAGCCCGTCCCATCCGAACTACATCGCTGTATAACATACTGTGAAATTCGACAACTCGTCACTTCGTTAAAAAAATAACACCAAAAAATACCGATTAAGTTCACATCACGGGCACAAACATTGTCCAGCTAATTTTCTACACCCCTCCTGTGTCTTCATCAGGCTTCTGCTGTTACTGGATTACTTCTTATACGTCGTCTGCTCCAACCACATTCGTATTTTAAATTAGCCACCTTTGCAGCCTCTGGTATTTACTGGGCAGCACGTGACCATGTCGCTTAAGCTTCCATTGTCTGTCAAATCGCTCACTTCCCACCAAGAGGCTGCATAAATTTGTTTCAGTTTTTTTCAGGGTGGGGGGGGGGAGGGGCGCAGCACAATTTGCCCCCCCCCACCATTGTGGGACTTTTTTTCGGTATTTACACGTTTATTTTGTGGTTTACAACCTTTATTTGTAGTTTTTGCAGAATAAATCAATGAATGTGTACTTCTTCATTTTCTAAGGAGAATTTGGCGCCCCTGTTATCATTTTTGGGGGAACTCATCCCCCCCCCTCCCTGTATGGCACGGCCCCGAGTTCGTTGTACCAAAAAATTATGGTCCACATCTTTTAATGGGTCACTGTGAGGACATGAATCTTGCTAAATCCTATCCAGAGGCGTTCTTAGTGGAGATTACAGAGAAATCTGATGTAGACATAAAAAATTAAATAAAAAGGCTACGATCGTTAAGTCTGATTGTTGATTGAACAGTAAAATAACTGAAATTTGTTAGCAGTGTAGAAAAACTATTCATGAAATAAATCATTTGTCCTTCAAGCACGCGCGTCGGGGCTTTCGAAAAATGGTCCAGAACAAAAATTTACAAATCAAACAAATAAGCATGTTACGCCTACACGCTAATTTCATGAATTTCGACGGCTTGTTTTGTAAGTTTTTATTTCGACGGGTAGCGTGAAAACCATTAAAAACACTTGACACAACGCCCAGGACGAGATAAAAACACCACTGGCAACTTATATTTCGGGACATAATACCACTGGTCCATTAATCAAAGAAAAAATAAATATAAAGGTGCGAAGCTTGCAGAGCTGAGAGCAGGAGTGTGGGAAACAGGAAGTAGACAGCAGGCACCAGGCAAACAGGAAGTTGACATCAGGACTGAGGCAACCAGGCAGTGTAACAAACAATAACAAAACAAAAACAAAAACATAAGGATGGTTTCAGTTTGAGGGATGTTTTGTGGTCTGAAGGCAAGTCCGCTTACGTATTTTATGCAGCAAAAATTGAGTTTGTTGCCTAGTAAAATTTTTAATGCAGATTGAAAAATTTATCCAGTCGGAAATCCCAATGTTAACTTCCTCTTTGCCTGGTTCCTGCTGTCTACTTCCTGTTTCCCTCATTCCTGCTGTCAACTCTGCAGGCTTCACACCTTCTTATTTATTTTTTCTTTGACTAATAGGACCAGTGGCATTATGTTCCGAAATATCAGTTGTCAGTGGTATTTTTATCTTGTTCTGTTCGTTGTACCAAGTGTTTTTATTGGTTTTAACTTATATACGCACATTTTATCTGATTCTACATTCTGAGTACCGTGAAATTAAACATACAAACAGGGTTTTTTACCCCTTAAAACTCCTCTAAAGTGCTTGAATTTCTTTAGAAAAAATGCAAGGCCTTCAATTCCTTGAAATTCTTAACTAGGTCTTTGTAAGGCCTTGAATTTATTTTTTTTTGTCTTAATTTAAAATAATGCCCTAGTTTTGTGCAAGTTAAAGACAAACTTGTAATTTCTTCTTTCACATTTGTCGCAAAATGTTGCGAGTTTCTCTTTTAAATTTTGTTGCACCACACATTTTCATCAGTTGTTTAATTCGGCTGTTAAAACAAATCTAGCAACAAAAAAAAAGTCTAGGAAAAGAGCTGACGAGGGAAAAAGGCAGATGGAAAAAAACGTTTCCTGGTGACACTCCTTATCTGCCTGGTGATATTCGAGCCAAGGCAACCTTTTTTTAATGATATGTTCTTTTTATTGCAAGCCATTCTCGAAGCTTATAGAAAACTTGTGTGAGATTTTGCAACATCTTATTCAGTTACAATTTGTGATTAATAATAACACTAAATAACACAATACATACACTGAATAACACAAAATATTTATTACTTTATGTATTCATAACTTATTCATAAATTATCGGCGCTTCTCACTGGACTTAACGATATGTATCAATCTGATTTACCATAAGGCATTTTTTTTTTAAATTTACCAGTAGTTCTTTCATATTTATATATGTTAATATATTTTCTGGCATTTCATTAAGTAATTGTGGTATATAATACTTTTTTCCTCTTTTTCCAACCGACCTATCTTAAAACAATAACAATACAAAAAAAAATCAGAAAGCAACTTTTTCCTTGATTTTTTCCCTGCCTTTTTTCCTTGCTTTTTTTCCCCGAGCTTGTTTAAAACCTGAACATTTCATTGTTTAATGAGATGTTGTTGGCTCTTGAAGAGTAAAACTAGGCTTTATTTGAAACTGAGCAGCTTGATTTGAGTTAAGTTTGTTGGTTAATATAGGTCCTTAAAAAAACAGTTTTGGTGTTGGAAAAGTCCTTGAAAAATTACGTTAATTTTGGGAAAAAGTCCTTGAAAAATCACGTTAGTTTTGGAAAAAGTCCTTGAAAAATTACATTAGTTTTGGAAAAAAGTCCTTGAAACTTACATTAGTTTTGGGGAAAAGGACTTGAACAATTACATTAGTTTTAGGAAAAATCCTAAGTTGAAAAATTACATAGTTTTGGGAAAAAGTCCTTGAATGTTACATTAGTCCCTGACAAATTATATTAGTTTTGGG
The DNA here is from genome assembly GCA_023313725.1 of Lithobius niger. Classification (NCBI taxonomy): domain Eukaryota; kingdom Metazoa; phylum Arthropoda; class Chilopoda; order Lithobiomorpha; family Lithobiidae; genus Lithobius; species Lithobius niger. The sequence continues at coordinate 32,467 of JAHWFP010182401.1, forward strand.
AAAAAGTCATTGAAAGTGCTTGCATTTCTTGTGTGTGATCTTGTGCTAACCCTGTAAAAGCACCTGTAGAATGTTACAAAAAAAAAAAAAAAACAGAAAGAAAGTGCACAAATATACATTAAAAACTCGACGTTTCGGCCCATCTCAGAGCCGTTATCAAGAGAAGCCTAAAGTAAAAACAAATTACAAATAACACAAGAAAGACTTGAATGAGTCACTTGACACATTTTTCTTGTTACTTGACTCTTTTGACATTCTTGTGTTGCTTGTAATTTTTGTCTTTACTTTAGGCTTAAATAAATATACACAGTGATTTGGTGCGATATTTATTTAATAGCTTCGTTGAGCCTTTGTATTTATTCGCATTCCACCTCCGTTGCCTACGACCGTAAACTTTCTCGGTCGAATGGAGCCCTGGTCATTGCTGTGACCTTAATAACGGGTTCAGTGACTCATATTTATGCCAGTGGAGGAAATAAAGGGATGTAGGGATAAAGGTGCTCTGTAAGTGATCTGTGGACGAATTGGGTTCCAGTTGGAATCCAGGTCATGCCACTCCGACGATACGTAAGTGCATAAAGGTGGCTTACTGTACTACGTTATTACTAGTGAATGATTGTCGCTGTTTGGCATTACGTTCCTCTTTCCGTTACTTTAGGCCACTTTTGATAAGGGTTCTGAAATGAACCGAAATGTCAAGTTTGTTGGCGGATCGGGTCGAACCCCTGGAAAGGGAACCTTGGCAAGTCGCTGCCAGGACCGCCGGTCATGGTAGCATAAGAGGCTACCATGTTCCTTCAGCGGCTATGGGAAGCATTCTGGCAAATTCTGGACAATATTTCGGCCCCTACGATGATCGGAGGTTTCCCGTATCGAATCCCTGGGTTGTCACCTCCGTTTACCAGATGTTTCTTCTTTTCAGAAAAGTCTGGTAATGTTCAAAATTGAGCCGGTCGGTTCAGCCACACGAGCATTAGATTGCTTCAGCTGACTTAAGGCTCAAAAGGAATTAATTTAAAATAAAAAAAAAATAAAAATTAAAAAAGTTTTAGTGTAACTTTGTGCACTTTCTGGCCCGCACTTCGCAACATGACGAGCAACCTGAAAGACAGTTTTAACATCACTTGAGTCTTATTACAACACTGGAAACGGAGGCAATTGTAAACATGCTGTTGCTGCTCAGTCATCACCCGGTGGC